>JAXCMG010000089.1:3410717-3437202 GCA_034642415.1 Podarcis siculus | reverse complement strand
TTATTATTATTATTATTATTATTATTATTATTATTATTATCTGAAGGAGCTGTTTGGATTTCAGAGGAAGCTCCCATCACAGTCTCCCCTGAAATGCAAAAAGCAGCTCAGGAGAGACTATTTTTGTGGCAGGGAGAAAAAGAGTTAAACCTCCCCCCCCCCCCCAGGTCCAGAGACTGTTCGAGCTTTTACCTGGCTGCTATTACATTACAACAACAACAACAGCAAGCCATGCTAATGACATTAATGCAGTTAACTTCACAGCTACTGTAGTTTAGCTGTGAGTGAGCTGATTCTCTCCTGTAGAAATCCACAGCTGATTTTACACAGCAACTTTGGCTCCGATGAACAGCTTGGATAATGGAAGCTTCAGGGGTGAGAAGCATTTTTAATTTCTCTCTCTCCTCTTCAGTCTTCCCACGTTACAAGCTGCAGGAAAGCAGATCTCCTGTCTCACTTATGAGGACTTGGGAGTTTATTCACGTCTGTTGACAGAGCTCCTGGTTAGACTCTGGGATCTACACACTTGGAAGAAGACTGTTATGCAAAGTAGTCCCTGCACCTCGCCTGTAGTACTCTGAGCCTTCACCCTTGTGCTTGCTGGAGCATCAGGCAAATTCTTCACAGAGCAGTGTTAAAAGAAAGTGCCTTGTATACTACTGTAAAGCGTGGGGAAGGGGGAAAGAGCAAAAGAAACATGCCTTCATTGATCGCATATGGGATTCTAATTAGGGGATTAAAGAGAACATAATATTCAGAGCTCATTATTCAAAAGCAGTTACAAGGTTCAAGAGTTCTCTCCATCTGGTTTAAAAGCAAGGTTTTGAGAAGTCGAATATGAAGCAGAGCAGAGCGAGGACTCTATCTCTCTGGAGCAAAACAAGAAAGAGAGTACCCAATAGCTCTGAGTATCAGAGATCTTTCACACACACGGCTTACAGCAGCTCCTGCTTCAATCAGGTCAGTAATGTGAATGCAAAACTGATCAGAATGGTCTCCCTGCCCTTTTCTTCTGTATGATCAACAATCAGATGTTAATATTTGTTATGGAAAAATCTAGGTGTGAGGCTGCTCAGTCACCCAGCTCGTCGGGCAGAGCCCGCGGGTCCCTGCGGAATAAAGGAAGGAGTCCAGCCACCAACTGGAGCAAATAGCTGTAGACCAAAGTTTATTGCGCAACAGGTTCAAAGAGGAATTTTGAACTGTGAGGATGAGGTGACAAAGACTTTTAAAACTTTCCCACCATATCCCAGAATATAGTTTGTACAGCATCATTGATACATCATTGCTACATCACTGACATGTCACAAAAGGGGAGGGGTAGACAGGGGTTACACTAGTTTTACGTTGGCAAACATGTCCAGACGAGTCCTTGGTACAAGATTAGCATAAGCAGACATGTCAGGGCAAGACCCAGGTATAAGATTAGCATAGGCAAACACCTCCGAAGTCCCACTACCCAAAGTACAATACAGTGGTACCTCAGGTTGCATATGCTTCAGGTTACACACTCTGCTAACCCAGAAATAGTGCTTCAGGTTAAGAATTTTGCTTCAGGATAAGAACAGAAATCGGGCTCCGGTGGCGCAGCAGGAGGCCCCATTAGCTAAAGTGGTGCTTCAGGTTAAGAACAGTTTCAGGTTAAGAACGGACCTCCAGAACGATTAAGTACTTAACCCGAAGGTACCACTGTAGAACTTCCTTTGCATGTCTGGCCCCTTGGCAAGTTTGGTGATGGGATTAGGCTTTCCTTGGCCAACAATCAGCTCAGCAATTGTCACCTCTGGTAACTTCCTGGAGTCCCTTTCAAGGGGAAAATAGCTTTGGAATGGAGGAAACTGGCAAAGGAGTTGATTTTATAATATTTTAAAGCTAGGTAACTTCCCTGTGCTGTCAAATTGAAAGGATACATTTAGGCATAATATTTGTAACGTTTAACTTTAAAGATGTGCCCCCCCTGTAATTTCTGTAACAATATTGCAGAGAGGTGCTCAAAAAGCTTAGAACTTTGTGTGTGAAAAGCAGCCCGTGTTCCCAGCACAGTCTGATGAGATATGGAATTCAGGGCCGTCTTAAGCATATCAGGTGCTGTGGTGCAAATATCCATCTGGCGCCCCCCCCATTCCCCAGAATTGTTGACCTTTTTAAGGGGGGGACCCCAATGTTGTTGACATTTTTAAGGAAAGGTTCCCCTGAGTTGAGTTGTTGACTTTTTGGGGGGAGCTGATCCCATGCTTACACATTATCTCTAACAAGCCCTTAGAACAAAATAAAATGAAAAGGCAGAAGAAAATCTAACAAAGTCCTCAATTCCAAAGCAAGACTCATTCAAGACTCAGCAGTTCTTTCTGATTCATCCACATGATTCAAATCACCACATATGAAAAAGTTAAAGCAATCACCAGTTTGTTGTTCTTTAAACAAGTTAATAAAGACACAGACAATGAAGTTCCCGGCCAATTTGTGTTTAAGTACAAAGCTGATGTTTTCAAATATTGTGGGGAGTGGGTGTAAAGCAGTGACATCCTGAACCTAAAAAAGGACCCAAAACTTGGGTCACAAAGGCTGCAGCCCTAACTGCGCTTACCTGAGAATTAGCCCTGCTGAATCTAATAGGACCTTACTTCTGAGTAGACAGTAGGACTCCAGCAAGAAACACAGCTGGGAATTAAGGCTTTCTGTTTTAAGTCTCAACCAGAGGAAAATGTAATATTGGAGATTAGGAAAGGAATATGAATAGATTGGGGGGAGGGAGCTGACGAGAGACAAAAAACCACAGCTAGCAAGACAAGGCACACTTTCTGGGGAGCAAGTCTTACACATAGTTGCTTGGGGCGAGGACTGCAGAGGGACCATAGCTGGGTTGTGCATGTGTGCTCCCAGAGCTTGTTGGGGCTGGCGAGGGAAGCCCGGGTCCCCCCCACCAGCCCCAGGGACCACACATTCGCTCCATAAGACACACAGACATCTCCCCTTAGATTTTAAGAGGAAAAAGGTGCGTCTTATAGAGCGAAAAATATGGTACTTTACAGCAGGGATGGGAAAGCTGAGGCCCCCGGATGTTTTTGGACCACACCCTCCAGGAGTCCCTAATTTTCAGGGACCGTCCCGGATTTACTGAAGCTGTCCCAGTTTCTGATTTGATACCAGAATCTCCCGCTTTTCGTTGGCCTCCTGCACGGATCACGTTCGCAACCTGAGCACGCAATGTAAAGGCCTTTATGAAGCCTAGAATCAGCTTGCCACTGCCTCATTTTATAATACTGCAATCCTGCTCTCCCAGTTGTCCAGAATCCGGTTACTTGAATTCTCTGATTATTCCAATTTCTTCACACAGTCAGAATAACCCTCTGACACAGTCAGAGTAACCCTCTGTAAATAGCTCCCTGATTTATCACATGATGATGATGATAATGATGACGACGACAACGACAACAACAACAACAACATATTCATACACAGCCCATCTGGCTGAATTTCCCCAGCCACTCTGGGCAGCTCCCAACAGAATATTAAAAACAGAATAAAACATCAAACATTAAAAACTTCCTTAAACAGGGTTGCCTTCAGACATCTTCTAAGAGTCAGATAGTTGTTTATTTCCTTGACATCTGATGGGAGGGCATTCCACAGGTCGGGCGCCACTACCGAGAAGGCCCTCTGCCTGGTTCCCTGTAACCTCAATTCTCGCAGTGAGGGAACCACCAGAAGGCCCTTGGAGGTGGACCTCAGTGTTCAGGCTGAACGATGGGGCTGGAGACGCTCCTTCAGATACATCATGGTGTGTAACCCAAACCATGTTTCATGTACAGCAACCGGGATGAGTCGAAGGGTTAACTAACCAGTTGTATGTTGGTAAACCAGGGGCAGAACTGGAAATCGTAGTCAATCGAGGATTCAGACTCCTCACTTTCCCGTGTAATCTCTCCTGTCACAATGATTTGTAATCGTGCGCATAAAGCAACGCCCGAAGAAGGCTTATTGTTAACAAAGCAGCAATGCAATTCCTTTTGATGTTGGGTTCTGTTTGTTTGTTCTAATATAAAACAGATTTCTTACCTGCATAAAAGAGTCGCAAGGCATTTCTGACTTTGTTTTTCCCCCCTCCACAAGACTGTATATTCTTCTACTGCTTGGTAATTGCAGGAGATTGGTGAGCAAATTTATTAGGCATGCATTGTGCCCATGGAAATAGATGAAGAATGATTTGTCACGAGTCTCTCTTTGTTTCGATAAAATGCACAGCTCTCAGATGAGAGATATATCTGCATTTCTCTTTTGTCTTCTTCCTCTTTTCTGTTGCCTTATTGCTTGGGGATAAAATCCTATTGTCCTTGCAGCTTTCCTTGCAATTCCTTTTTGTCTGCAATCATTCTCAAAATAGTGGTGGGGTGTTTTTTATTTGCCCCGGGGAAGTTTCGCACAGGACTATAGCAGAGGGCCTGTGTTGTATGGCAGGATGCAACCATGATATTAAAGATCTGCACCCTTTATAAGTGTACAGAATTGTTCCTTTTTAAGAACTAATCACAGTTAACAATTAAGCCATGCTGGGAAAAGTGTGGGAATCTCAGGAATAAGGGAAGCTCACCTGTCTGCTGCCTCTGGAATGCTACAGAGTTCTAAATGCACAGTCTTCCAGTTTATCATTGTCCTAGAACAGTGTTGGGGAACCTTTGGCCTTCCAAATGTTGCAGGATTATTATGAATAATAATTTTATTATTTTTACCCCGCCCATCTGACTGGGTTTCCCCAGCCACTCTGGGTGGCTTCCAGCAAATGTAAAAGCATAATAAAACATCAAACATTAAAAACTTCCCTATACAGTGGTACCTCAGGTTAAGAACGTAATTCGTTCTGGAGGTCCATTCTTAACCTGAAACTGTTCTTAACCTAAGGTACCACTTTAGCTAATGGGGCCTCCTGCTGCCACCGCATGATTTCTGTTCTCACACTGAAGCAAAGTTCTTAACCCAAGGTGCTATTTCTGGGTTAGCGGAGTCTGAACCGAAAGCGTCTGGGTTAGCTGAGTCTGAACCTAAAGCGTCTGTAACCTGAGGTACCACTATATAGGGCTGCCTTCAGATGTCTTTTTGTATAGTTCTTTATCTCCTTGACATCTGAAGGGGGGGGTGTTCCACAGAGCGGACACCACTACTGAGAAGTGTTTGATTCACTTCACTTCTCACAATGAGGGAAACGCCAGAAGGCTCTTTGAGCATGGGCATAGCCAAGGGGGGCGGGCGGAGGGGAGCTGCCCCCCCGATCAATTAAAAAATTAGAAAAACTTAACTAACTGACCAATTACATTGGTTCTACTTCCCCAACAAAGTCCTGCCCCCACCCTAACAAAAATTCTGGCTACGCCCATGCCTTGGAGCTGAACCTCAGTGTCTGGGCTGAACTATGGGGGTGGAGACGCTCCTTTAGGTATACAGGGCCGAGGCCATTTAAGGCTTTAAAGGTCAGCACCAATACTTTGTCTTTGTCCATGGAGTTTTCTTGGCAGGGATACTGGAGTGGCTTGCCGGTTCCTGCTCCAGGTGGATCACGTTTGGTCAAAACGTGACCTGTCCATCTTGGGTGGCCCTCCATGGCATAGCTTATAGCGTCTCTGAGTTATTCAAGCCCCTTTGCCACGGCAAGGCAGTGATCCATGAAGGGGTCTCCTGAGAAATCTCTATGTGGGACAAGAAGCTACAGTTAGAACTGGATATGGAACAATTGATTGGTTCAAAATTGGGAAAGGAGTACGAAAAGGCTGTATATTGTCTCCCTGCTTATTTAACTTATATGCAGAATTCATCATGCGAAAGGCTGGGCTAGATGAATCCCAAGCCAGAAAGAAGAGATTGCTGGAAGAATTATCAACAACCTCAGATATGCGGATGACACAACCTTGATGGCATAAAGTGAGGAGGAATTAAAGAACCTTTTATTGAGGGTGAAAGAGGAGAGCGCAAAATATGGTCAGAAGCTCAACATCAAAAAAACTAAGAACATGGCCACTGGGCCCATCACCTCCTGACAAATAGAAGGGGAAGAAATGGAGGCAGTGAGAGATTTTACTTTCTTGGGCCTGGCGTGCTCTGGTCCATGGGGTCACGAAGAGTCGGACACAACTAAACGACTAAACACCACCACCACCAATACTTTGAACTGTGCTCGGAAACGTACTGGGAGCCAATGTAGATTCTTTAGGACCAGTGTTATAGGGTTCTGGCAGCCACTGCCAGTTACCAGTCTGGCAGCCACATTCTGGATTAGTTGTAGTTTCTGAGTCACCTTCAAAGGTAGCCCCACGTAGAGCGCATTGCAGTAGTCCAAGCAGGAGATAACCAGAGCATGCACCACTCTGGCAAGACAGTGTGCAGGCAGGTAGGGTCTTAGCCAGCGTAGAAAGCTGCCCTGGACACAGAATTATAATGTCCCTAGAATATTGCTCACACATGTGTGTGGAATGGGAGCATTTCTGGCTCAGGTTAATAAATCAGGTATATCTGAGTTTCTATGGGTATGTCATCGTTCTTAGAAAGTAAGGGAAAGGAGGGAGGACCGGAAAGGAGTAAGGAGTAACGGTGACATAACGATTGCTGATCATCTCTAAGAATAATAAAAATTGGCAATTGGCATAGGTCCCCCCAACCCCAATCCCCTTTTGAGTTCACAGTGCACCAGGAAGGAGACAGTTGCTGACTTACTGCTTGAAAGACTCCTAGTCATTTGGAAATGAACTTAAAAAGAAAACAGATTTGTGTAGATAAGATCTCACACAGCCCAAAACATATTTCAGCTTCAGAATGAAATATCAGAACGGGAAATGTGACATCTAAATGTCACTGGAGCAATATTTCCGTATAAGAGAGAGGGAGGGAAAGTACTTATTCTTCCTTAATCCTAGCAACCAGTTAAGAACACAGGCTGGGGACGGATGACAATTCTGCTGACTCTGCCTATGGACGGGGAAAGTACAAAATAGGAGCCTCTCCAGCTCCATCGTTCAGTCCAGATGCTGAGGTCCAGCTCCAAGGGCCTTCTGGTGGTTCCCTCACTGTGAGAAGCCAAGTTACGGGGAACCAGGCAGAGGGCCTTCTCGGTGGTGGCACCTGCCCTGTGGAATGCCCTCCCATCAGATGTCAAGGAAACAAACAACTATCTGATTTTTAGAAGACATCTGAAGGCAGCCCTGTCTAGGGAAGTTTTTAATGTTTGATGTTTTATTCTGTTTTTAATTTTCTGTTGGGAGCCACCCAGAGTGGCTGGGGAAACCAAAGGAACACAGACCTGGGGGAATGCCTAGATCCCATTGAACTCTTGCTACTGCTTGGCAGAGAGAGTGGGGGACACCCAACTTTTGAAACAATAAATTTTAATGTTCTCCCTGCCTCACCACAACACCAGCAGGCATCAGTGTATGTATTGCAGTGCATTTCTGAGAGATGCAATCGGAAGTCCAGTGTGCCTGAAAAACCAGCTTTTGCCAGATAAGACGTAATCTAAGGTCCAGGGAAAAATTATTCCACTTTCAAACTGTAGCCACCCACTGTATATTTCTCCTGCTGAATACGACAGTGAATCAATGTGATGCCGATATAATATAGGGAAGTATCCCTGGAAAACATCCCTGATATCTCATTGAGCTCTAGCAAATGTTCTCTTTTCTAACTCCCACTAAATCTTTCTGCAAAGAACTGAGAGGAAAAAGTCCAGAAGAATCCCATTCCTTCAATTAGCTAAAACCACTCTGGCATTTCAGAGGCATTCTGCTCTGATTGAGAAAACGTTGAAATGTCTCACGCACAAGAAAATACTTTAAAAAAAATAAATAGCTCATTGGAGTTGAATTAACATTCTACAAATGTCTTGATTTTATGGCTGGGCATTTCTTTGGTCCTGTACGAAATTAGTAATGCCAAATACTAAGACCTTGTTAATGTCTTAATCGGGTGATGGGCCCAACCAAGCATGCACAAAAGGATAATTTAAACCAGCTATCAGTTCTTAAGTGCAATTATGTTCCTTGTGTTTTCCTCTGCAGCAGCCTATATCTAACTTCTAGGCAGCCATGGGTCGAAGGTAGATAGATACTTATGCCTTGAAACTGGGAGCGGCTGCCGGGACACTGGCTCCCAGTACATTTCGTCAGGGAGTCAAGGGTCAAGGCGAGCAGGTAGGGCCAGGAGCTAAAAGTGTACAGTCATAACTCGGGTTGAATATGCCTCAGGTTGAGCGTTTTCGGGTTGCGCTCTGCGGCGACCCGGAAGTAACGGAAAGTGTTACTTCTGGGTTTTGCCGCTCGCACATGTGCAGATGCTCAAAATGATGTCATGCGCATGCATGGAAGCAGCGAATCGCGACCCGCGCAAGTGCAGACGCGGGTTGCGTTCGCTTCAGGATGTGAACAGGGCTTCGGAACGGATCCCGTTCGCATCCAGAGGTACCACTGTAGTAGTAGTAGTAGTAGTAGTAATATAAAGGGGATAGCTTTGCAGCTGCCTATTATGAGGCTGGAGGCTGCGGTGTATATACAGAATAAGAAGAAAGCTGTTTATACAGTGAAGGAAAAATAATAATATGAACAATGATTCAATCGCAATAAAAACCCCAATCCATTACTTGCAAATAATATGACTGAAACTTAATCATTTTTTTATGAAAAGAAATCCCATCAAACTAAAAAAAAAAGTAAGAAAAAAAATGAATACATTTGTATTAAAAATCTTTTGGATCGGAGATGTAATCTCTTAATTGAAGAAATGAAAACAGGAGAGAGTCATTCATTTGACTGTCTTAAAGCCTCAAGATGAATGGGGATCAAGGCTGCCATAGGTGTTCAAATGAATCACTCTCTTTCATACGAATCAAAATAGGCTCTTCCGTCTCACGTTGTGGAAGCTATCTTTTTGTGTTTGCAATGGAAACTGAAGTGAAAGTTGGATGTTTTCTTCAGTGCCATACGGATAATGCGCTGTCTACTTTTCTTTGTTTGAAGTGGAAATTGGTAGGTTCGTGTAGAGTTATATTCATGTAGAGTTATTTTTAAAGGTGTTTGTATTATTATATTATATTAAAAGACATCTGAAGGCAGCCCTGTTTAGGGAAGTTTTTAATATTTAATGTTGTATTGTTTTTAACACTTGATTGGAAGCCACCCAGAGTGGCTGGGGAAGCTCAGCCAGATGGGCGGAGTACGGAGTATAAATAAATTATTATTATTATTATTATTATTATTATTATTATTATTATTATTATTATTATTGCCCGGCCCTACCATGAGACACTTGCCTGAGCTGGCAGATTGGGAGATGAAGCAGAAGAAATGCCACTTTCCTGCCACTTTTTGCTTAAGTCCCCACCACCATACTAATGTTTGGGGGGACCCTCTGAAACAGTGCTGGAGATGTAATGGGGGTTTAAGGGCGAATTGGGGATAATTGCATCCTTCTTTGTTCCAGTTCCAAATCCTCTCCAGGATCAAAGTGACTTCTATCAGCACAAAGGACTCTACTGGAGACAAATTGACTTAGCATTTTGTGGATTAGAGCCCACTGCATACCAAGTAAGGAAGAAGAAAAACTATGAATGTGATAGCAAAAAAAGAGAGGAAAAAATAAAATCTGTGCAGGGGGACAGAGCTGACAGCAGCTTCCAAACAGCTTGCAATTCAAAAAATAAACACCGTGGGGGATTTTTATTTTTTAAAAGCACCATGTTGCTTTATAAGGGACAGCATATAAAGCAAAGATATGAGAAGGGGGAAATTCAATTTAAGTTTGGTTACCAGACCCTAATAATATTCCAATAAATACTGACAAAAAGTTATATGGGGAAAGGAGAAACTGTGAAAAACTCACGAACACTTCTAGACTAGATTAAAAGATATATTTAAAAGCATATTGTCAAATGCCAGTAGCAATGTAGAAAACTCTCACACGGTCCAGTGAAGGGAAGCAAAAGAAAATATTGTGCAAATATACTGTTAAATAGAGGTTGCAGAAACTGATACATAAGCAATACATAAGACAGGTTGATTTCATAACCTTCCTTAAAAGCTGGAGCATAGAGCAAACACATTGATAAGGAAAACCAAACTGACCTCCATGATAACCAGGAATTAGTAACACAGTCCACATCAGAGCGACATATATATATGTTGACTAATAAAACAGAGGGGCAAAATGTCTCAAGTAACTTAAAAAAATCACCTTATCCTACAGACAGGAGCATTACATAATCAAATAGAAACTTTCTATAGCACTATGTGGGTAATAGGAAGTTAAATGTAAGTAGCAACAAGCTTTTTGAAGGTCAGTGTTCATTTGTAGCAGTTTTGTCCTGGACTGTCAGCTCCTCCTCTTGCACCCAAAAAATGTTCTGCAGTACTCCTGTGTTATTGACTCTGCACTGGCCTCCTTTGACTCCTGCCAGTCAGAGCCGGATTTGAGTATAAGCTAAACAAGTTATAGCTTAGGGCCCCACTCTCTTGGGGGCCCCCAAAACATTTAAAGGAAAAAAAAATACCTGGATGTGTGTTTTCAAAAAACAAGATAAAAAACAAATAAAATAAAACCTACATACAGCAACAGTGTTTTGTGTTGTGTAGGCTCCTATGATGTACGTAACGGGCCCCACCTGCTAGCCTGCTCCTTAAAATATCACTGGTTTTCTCATTTCTATATATAGGGTGCCTACATTCTACATGTGCAAATGGCTTTAGATACCTATTAGGTCCATAAATTACCATATAGCATATATTAAACACAAAAAACAGCGACAATTTGTTGTTGACAAAGGACAGCTGGACATATAAAGGGCCCCATTACCTTCAGTAGCTTAGGGCCCCACCAAACCTACAATCCGGCCCTGCTGCCAATCCATTGTTTCCATTCCCACCAACTGACCTCCCTGCGGAAGTTAGTCGTGCTATGTCTCCATGCCACAATTCCACCCAGCTCCCCTTCTCCATGTCAAACAAGCATGGTCTTTGAGAACATCAACAGGCAACAAGGTGAAGGTCACAATTCCTTAATGCACTGTCCAAGATTAGTTACAGAAGTTATTAAACTAGTAAGCATGCTCTGTCATCGCTTTTCGTAAGAGAATATTCACCAAGGTAATAGTACACTTTCCTTTGCACCTGTCGTAATCAATGTAAAGACCGCTCCCCGCTTAAAACGGGGGGCGCCCTTTGCGTGGACGCGTGCAGCCCTGGATCCGGAGTGGCCCCATCAGCATAGGCTTTGCCTTCCCTCAGGTGGGATACCTGGAGGTCCCCGCCTACCTCAGTGAGTTGTCCAATCCCACCTGGGGGAAGCGTTGCCAGGGAAACCAGGCCAGGTAGGGGGAGGGATTACCTGCCCACACAATAGAGGGAGGATCTTGCCTGGTAATCCTCACTTGGCTCCAGAGCTTCTCCCACCCTACCCACCCTCAGTTAATGTCTTCTTTTGCAGGTTAACTTTTCTCCACAGGTATGTGGGCGCTGCTACGATAAGGTCGCTGTTAAAGGGCCGGAAAGGAATTTCCCTGCATTGGCAGCTTTCGCCTTTCCCGTAGCAAAACGTCACAACTTTGGCGGTATCAGGCCTTGGGCGGAATCCTTTAGTCCATCTTCCTCTTTGCGGCGGCGATACCAGGGTTCCCCGTTAAAGGGGTTTCTGAAGGGAGGCTTTGACCGTACGCCGAAAGGTCGTCATTGCTCTCCCCTGCGGCGGCGGCGTAACGGGGGCGGCTGTCTCTGCTTGAACATATGTTCTCCAGAGCCAGCCCATCCCCCCCCCACTGGATAACCCTGAAGCTCCCTAGGTCCCCGGGCTGGGGACTGGGGAGGGAGAACGCCCAATGCCTGAGCCAAGGTCTACTCACATTTGAAATTTAATAAAGTTGTGGCCAATTTAATCCCATAGCATGTTGTCTAGAGTAGTTATTCCACATGACGGGGGGGGGGACCACTCGGGATCTGGGGACTCCGCCTGTCCACGCAAAGGTTATACCAGAACATGGAATAAATTGTTTTCCAATAGCAGGAACTCTGCATGACAAACTTACACCTGGAAATACAGTCTCTGCATCAGCCTAATGAAAGTTTAAAATCTTAAAAGTGCCCAGCTGCAAACTTTTTGGTGTGCAGCCTCACAAGTTCCCCCGTTTTCAAAACAGTTCACCTTTAGAATAGCGCTCTCTCTCTCTCTCTCTCTCTCTCTCTCTCTCTCTCTCTCTCTCTCCACATACATACACAGTGGTACCTCAGTTTCCGAAGGTAATCCGTTCTGGAATACCGTTCAACTTCTCAAACATTCAAAAACTGAGGCACAAAGGGCAGCCTGCAAATTCAATGGAGAAAACTGGGGGGAAAACTCAGTGGAAGCCGTTCAACTTCTGAGGTGCGTTTGAAAATGGAAGCATTTATTTCTGGGTTTTCGGCGTTTGAAAACCGAAATGTTCGACTTCCGAGATGTTTGAAAACCGAGGCACCACTGTCTATATTATGTTAGCTTCACTTAAAGACTTGTGTCTGAAAACGATGGATGAAAAGGAAACAGTCTTTATGCCCATAGCTATAGACCTCTCAGGTGGGCACCATTGCCATTATAAGAGAACAAGGTGCATTCCGGCATCTCTTTTTCTAGAAAAAATGGCACTAAGTAGACTCACTAAAATGACCCTCAAAAATGTCAATTAATTTCAGTGCGTCTTGTCTGAGTTAAACTTCACCGAATGCCAACTATGTGTGTGTTTACATCTGCTGCTGACCACCAGCATAAAACCTTCTTGTAGGTATTTTCTTTTTTCTTTTTTTTTCTTCGGCTTTTTGGTAATGAGCTTAGGCATGAATCCTGTGAAGAAAGTAAAAAGTAGTAGTAGTAGTAGTAGTAGAAGAAGAAGAAGAAGAAGAAGGAACGGAAGGAAAAACTTTCCATTTTGTAGTTCATGCTCGTATTATTTATTGTATCACTTTGTAGAAAAATCCCATCGGGGCTTACCTTTCACATCCCGGGCCGCTCCAAAGGCCACACTCAGTTCTAATTACCAGTGTAAACGGGGATTCTTCCCACAGATTTCAGCGGCATTACTTCAGTTTTACACAGGTATAGCTGAGAATACATAGTATATGCCCCTGGGTCTTTGTATGAGAAGGTGAAGAAAATCAATTTCAATATTGAATAAGATGTCTGCGGATAAGGTCACTAAACTCTATAGGACTAGAATTTTAATGAAGGAATCCAGCAACATGGGGGTATCGTGGAAACTTTAATATGCGCTTTTCAGAAGTGTATGTGGGGATGGTGTTTTTGTTTTTTAAAAATAGTTCTGAATTAAATAAAGGGTCTGTGTTGTTTTCATGCAGTGGTAGGACAGCTTTGCTTGTCATTTTCTCTTCCAAGGTACCTCTTGTAAAATCATAGCATGTTAGTCATTCTCATATTTATACGACAGCATCAGTGGACATATGCTTGGGGTATATCCAAAAAGGCCAGAGCCCCACTCCAAGAAGCTTTCAATCTAACAGAGACATTATTTTACAGTGCAAGACAGATTTCTTTATTGCATTTTTATTTACAGACCCTGCAAGTCTCCCTATTTTCCAGGGACAGTCCCAGATTTCCAGAAGCCATCCCGGTTTCAGATTTGATCCAAGAATGTCCCGCCTTTCCTATTTTATCGGAAAATATTGGAGGTTTTGGAGTTATCAGACTCCTGAGCCATCTGAAGGCAGCCCTATATAGGGAAGTTTTCAAATGTTTAATGTTTTATTATGTTTTTATATATGCTGGAAGCCGCCCAGAGTGGTAACCTACTCAGATGGGTGGGATATAAATAGTAAAATTCCTCTTCTTCTTCTTCTTCTTCTTCTTCTTCTTCTTCTTCTTCTTCTTCTTCTTCTTCTTCTTCTTCTTCTTGACATCCTTATTTTCATCAGAGAAATGTTGGAGGGTATGTATCAATTTGCACATAGAAATATATTTATTTTGTGATTTATTTCTTTCAACAACAATTTCTTTACAAAACTCTAGAAGACAATAAAACAAAATGGAAGCACGCCGAGATATTTTAAAGGCAGTAAAATCAACAGGAGGAGCATAAAGCAACAACAAACCCAGTCAAAATAAGGCAGATCAAATTGAATTAACAGGCCTGATAAAATTAAAAGGTATTGCCCTGGCACTGAAATGATACCAGGATTGGTGCCAGACACAGTAAGCTGCCCTGATTTGCCAGAAGCGGCTTAGTCATGCTGGCCACATGACCTGGAAGCTGTACGCCGGCTCCCTCGGCCAATAAAGTGAGATGAGCGCCGCAACCCCAGAGTCGACCACGACTGGACCTAATGGTCACGGGTGCCTTTACCTACCTTTAAGGAAGAGTGGGACATTCTGGGATCAAATCAGAAACCGGGACAGCTTCTGTAAATCCAGGACTTGGAAAATAGGGACAATTGGAGGGTCTGCAGTTCTGCCATTCAGCTTCCTCGCAGTGCATCGTACAAGCACCGAAAGCAAACGTTCACTCTGTGCTCATGCAAATTGTTGAGAAGCTGCATGTTTCTTCTGGCCATTAGTTGCTACCTCCATGTGTCTATGCAGGGCTGGATTGAGGTTTGATGAGGCCCTAAGCTACTGAAGGTAATGGGGCCATTTATATGTCCAGCTGTCCTTTGTCAACAACAAATTGCCGCTGTTTTGGCGTGTTGAATATATGCTATATGGCAATTTATGGACCTAATAGGTATCTAAAGCCATTTGCCCATGTTACCATGCAATCAGTCCAATGCAGAATGTAGGCACCCTATATATAGAAATGAGCAAACCTGTGATATTTTAGGGAGCAGGCTAGCAGGTGGAGCCCATGACTTACAAAATAGGAGCCTACACAACACAAAACACTGTTGCTTTTTAAAAAATCTTATATTTTGGAAATGTATACCCAGTTTTTTCCCCTTTAAATTTTTTGGGGGGCCTCCAAGAGAGTGGGGCCCTAAGCTTTAGCCTGTTCAGCTTATACATAAATTCAGCACTGTTTCTGTGACAGCAGGACAACTCCTTGTGAGGGATTTTTTTTTTTAGCATCTATGACTTGAGCCTTAAAAAGCTCCACATATTTTGGCTATCCTAGCCGAAAGTCTCCGATATCCATAAAGAGGATAATGCTTTTTCCAAGTGGAGCTTGTGCTATGGGTTATTCCTTTCTCTGGCAAATCGTTAATGGGAAATGCATTTTGTACTATACTCTGAACAAATTGCATTGCATTAGAATGCTGCTCTTTGGCTGTAGCAATGAATTAGATGAGGGATATCATTTAGGGGGCTTTCCCTACTGGGCATAATACCCAATTTATTTTCATTTACATTAATTTTTCTACATCAATGGCTGCAAGATGCATTAAACTATTAAACGCAGGCAATTCCCAGGTCATGAGATGCAAAATTGAAAGGTATAATGAATATATATTTATAACTCCTATAAACCTCTCGCCGACAATACTGGATGATACTGGTATGCAGAATGGTAGATTCCATTTAATTGCCCTGACAGTTGGATGCCATAAAGGACTGCAAATATTCTCAGGGTTTTTGTGACTTGGCAAAAGAAACGTGTTTAAACAAAGCCTAATCTGATGATACAATAATGAGGGTAAAACTCAGAAATGGAAATCTGTATCTAAGCAGACTTGTCAGGGGATGGGAGACAGACTAACCTCGACCAGAGGGATCTCTCTTCTTTGCAAAGTTAGGACAAAGTAAACCAGCTTTTTAATTCACACAGTCATTGGAACTTATAGCTCCCCAATAGTTGTCTTCCTGTAGGGCTGGGGTCACCAATCGTCTTGGACCTATGGGAAGATTTTCTAATACTCATGAAATAATCATGAAACTCAAGACAATGCTTCCCAGTGGAGTCAGTTCACAGAATCAAGTATAAAGTATGCTAGACATCAAGTATGTAAGGTAAAGGTAAAGGTAAAGGTAAAGACCCCTAGACAGTTAAGTCTAGTCAAAGGCGACCATGGGGTTGTGGTGCTCATCTCGCTTTCAGGCCGAGGGAGCCGGTGTTTGTCCACAGACAGCTTTCCGGGTCATGTGGCCAGCAGGACTAAACCGCTTCTGGCACAATGGGACACCATGACGGAAACCAGAGTGCATGGAAATGTCGTTTTCCTTTCCGCCGCAGTGGTACCTATTTATCTACTTCATGGGTAGGCAAACTAAGGCCTGGGTGCCAGAGCCAGTCCAATCGCCTTCTAAATCCGGCCTGCAGATGGTCCGGGAATCAGCATGTGTTTACATGAGTAGAATGTGACCTTTTATTTAAAATGCATCTCTGGGTTATTTGTGAGGCATAGGAATTCGCTCATTTTCTCTCTCCAAAATATAGTCCGGCCCCCCACAAGGTCTGAGGGACAGTGGACCAGCCCCCTGCTGAAAAAGTTTGCTGACCCCTGATCTACTCGCACTGGCGTGCTTTCGAACTGCTAGGTTGACAGGAGCTGGGACAGAGCAACGGGAGCTTACCCAGTCACGGGGATTCGAACCGCCGGCCTTCTGATCGGAAAGCCCAAGAGGCTCAGTGGTTTAGACCACAGCGCCACCCACGTTCCTATCAAGTATGTAGCAACCAAGTGTAGAGAAATCATGTAATGCACATGCACAGATAAACCAAATAGGTTGCTATTTCTTTCCACCTCCAAGTGTGATGCAGCTTTTACCAAGGAGGTGCCATGCGACAGAGGAGCACTAGCAGTGGTGAGGTGGTGTGACATTTCCTTTGGTAACTGGCCCATCCTCAAAGGATTACCTTTCACCTTCTCATATGTAAATCTTAAAACAACGCAGGCAGCTAACCTTGCTTGCCATAAAATTGTCACCACTCGCTGTTGAGTTATGAGTATTTATTTTGGAACGGAAAGAATATTAATCGGGTATATAGCTCCTCAATATTGCTTTTCACTTACAGAGATGTTTCACTTTATAGAGAGCATTAGGCCACAATCAATATTTGGGGCTGGGAAGGAATCCTCCCTCAGGCAATTATCCACTGGTAATTACGAGGTTTTTTGTGTGTGCATATTTTGCTTTTCCTTACAGCACGCAGCACATTTTGTTTTGCTTTTAGCGCTCTTGCGCCCCTATTCTTCAGCCCATAGCCTGACAGTAGTTTTAAAATAACAATAAAACAGGATATTTAAACAGGAGAACATTATAAAACGACAGTAACAATCACAACAACAATAACAATAACCAGTCTCATACTAGGATAACAAGCACCTGCTTAAAAGCATGAGACACACACCTGGCCTCATGCAAGGCGTCAGCATGTAGAATATACAGTTCAATGTGGAAGGTCTACCTAGTGTGGCATAGTCAGAGCAAAGAAGACCCCACAGTGAGGAATAGCTCCAACATCCTAGAGTTCCTCCATGAGGGGCTTCTCTATTCCAAACTTAAAAATGGAAAGCATAATGCTGGTGGTCAACAAAAGAGGTTCAAAGACTCTCTCAAGGCAAATCTAAAAAAATGTAATATAAACACTGACAATTGGGAAACACTGGCCTGCAAGTGGTCCAGTTGGAAAACAGCCTTTACCAAAGGTGTTGTGGGTTTTTAAGACACTCGAACTCAGGACGAAAGGGAGAAACGTGCTAAGAGGAAGGCACATTTGGCAAACCCTCACCGTGATCAACTCCCGCCCGGAAAGCTATGTCCCCACTGTGGAAGGATGTGTGGATCCAGAATTGTCCTCCACAGTCACTTATGGACTCACTGTTAAAACAGTGTTCATGGAAGACAATCTTACTCGGCTACGAAGGATCACCAAAGAAGAAGAAGAAATGGCTGAGCACTCGCACCATGAAGAGACAAGCAGCGACGCTGGGCAGATTCCTGGGCTCCAAAGGAAGAAGGAGAAGAAGAAGAAGAAGTAAGTTTAGATTGGATATCCCACTTTATCACTACCCTAAGGAGTCTCAAAGCAGCTAACATTCTCCTTTCCCTTCCTCCCCCACAACAAACACTCTGTGAGGTGAGTGAGGCTGAGAGACTTCAGAGAGAAGTGTGACTAGCCCAAGGTCACCCAGCAGCTGCATGTGGAGGTGCGGGGTAGCGAACCCAGTTCACCAGATTACGAGTCCACTGCTCTTAACCACTACACCACACTGGCTCTCCCTGTCTTGACACCCACTAGTCTGCAGCTTTCTAAACCAGAAAAATCCCCCAATAGTAGGTAAAAGGTGAAGGACCTCTGGATGGGCTGTCCCTTCAACCCATGCCAGCTATGGCTATCTGTCCTTAAGTTTAAGGACTTCATTCCTAGTTTCTATCATTTCAGCTAGGAGGGCTTCAGAAACAGGGGCCCTGTCCTCTGCCCCGCAACTAGGCTCCTTCTACCAGGACAGGGTGGTCCTATGCCTGGACCATTCCTTTATCCCCAAAATAAGCTCCCATGTATCCTGCTTTAACAGTCATGGCTTCCCCCAAAGTATACAGTGGTACCTTGGGTTACATACGCTTCAGGTTACAGACTCCGCTAACCCAGAAATATTGCTTCAGGTTAAGAACTTTGCTTGAGGATGAGAACAGAAATTGTCCTCCGGCGGTGCGGCAGCAGCAGGAGGCCCCATTAGCTAAAGTGGTGCTTCAGGTTAAGAACAGTTTCAGGTTAAGTACGGACCTCCAGAACGGATTAAGTACTTAACCTGAGGTACCACTGTATTGGGAACTGTAGTTTGTTCAGGGTGCCGAAAGTTGCCATGAGGCCCCTCACAGAGCTATGGTTCCCAGCACACTTAACCATCTACAGTTCCCAGGATACTTTGAGGGAAGCCATGACTGTTAAAGTGGTTTAAGTGCTTTTAATAGATGGGGCGGGTAAAGGTAAAAGGTAAAGGACCCCTGGACGGTTAAGTCCAGTCAAAGACTACTATGGGGTTGCAGCGCTCATTTCACTTTCAGGCTCAGGGAGCCACCGTTTGTCCACAGACAGCTTTTCGGGTCATGTGGCCAGCAGGACTAAACCGCTTCTGGCACAATGGGACACCTTGACGGATACCAGAGCGCACGGAAACGCTGTTTACCTTCCCGCCGCAGTGGTACCTATTTATCTACTTGCACTTCATGCTTTCAAACTGCTAGGTTGGCAGGAGCTGGGACAGAGCAATGGGAGCTCACTCTGTCGCAGGGATTCGAACCTCCGGCCTTCTGATCAGCAAGCCCAAGAGGCTCAGTGGTTTAGACCACAGTGCCACCTGCGTCCGTCACACCCACTGGGTGGGGGATGCCTGAGGTGAAGCAGTTTAACCATGGCAAAAGTACAGTTCCAGGGGAGGGTCCAGTTCACCTCTCCAAACCCCTCCATCATCTGGGTCAGCACATGGCATGTTGTTACCTGAGGCAAGTGAAGATGCACGGGACCCATGGATAAGTTATTGTGGCACCCGAAAAAGAAAGGAAATCCCACAAGCACCTCTTCCTGGCAACAAACATATCCATAATATATTAAATAACTAATCATTCATGACACCCCAAGAAGCTGCCTTTGGGGGGCACCTCACTATGCCTGACAATAGGGCCGGCCCTGTCCCTCTGCTGTGTTTTTAAATACCTTCCACCCACCTCTGCTTTGTATAGATACAGCATATATGTGTGTGTGTATGTGTGTATTCAATAAATAATAATAATAAATGTGGTGGGGGTTTTTGGGCGGGGGTTATTAGGTTGTTGTTCTTATTTTGATTTTATATTTTGATTTTGTTCTGTGAACTGCCCTGAGACCTCCAAGTATAGGGCAGTATATTAATTAATTAATTAATTAAATTATTATTATTATTACATAATAATAACATAGGTTTAGGTGTGCCGCGCCGTCACGTCTAGTCTGACCCTTAGAGGCCAGAACCCTGAAGTTGCCTGAAAAAATATGGATATTTAGTGAAATATGTTCCCTTTTTAATAGGAAGTAATCCATTTTGGAGAAGCACCACACGTAATTTGGTGCAATTGAACTTCGTCTTTAACCTTTTGCTATGATTTATGTGATTAGGTCACCAGAGAAAGTAGGTTTTCGAAAGCATGATTAACCACTTTAAGGAAATCATTTCTGTCTTCAAGCACTTGGTGTAACTGCGCTCTTCGAGTGTTTGTCCTTGCTCATAAAAATTGTCGGGGTGGTTGTCGGCGGGGGGTGGGAGTGAAGAAATGTGGAAACATTTGTTTGAAGAATTGTCTCTGATTTAAAAAGTGAAGAGTCTGGAGGACAAAGAAGTTGGTAGCAGGTGGAATGTGGGAGCCACATTCTGCGGCTGAATAGCATGACGCGATTTCAGTGGAACGACTTTTAAAACAGGGACTGCCCAGCTGCAAGAATGCTTCTCACCCAGATTTGGAAAGACGAGAAGACACCTAGCAGGGTGGATTGGCAAGATGAAACTATTGGACTACGCAGAGATGGCAAGACTAACCGGGAAAATCAGAAACTCCAAAGGATCAAAACTTCACCAAAGAATCGGGCAGATTTATATTATACTTGAAAGACCACTGTAAACACTTGAACTCTTTGGCAGGTTTTAAATAACTCTTGCAATGATACATAGATTTTGGATACAATGGAGGACGGTAATTTGGACGGACTTATAATATCCAGTTAAAAAGTTATTTAAAGAACCCACGGAGAGGAGGAGGGAAGTCTTGAGATTCAGAAGAATCTTGTGAATTTTTTTTTACAGTGAACGTGTGGATGAATTTGTAAAACAGCATAAAAACTATTAAAAAAATTAAAATGAAACAGGGATTGCCAACTCTGCACCCTTGAACACCTTAGCCTCCCCAAAACATTGGGTCCCCCATGCTGGCAATTTTCTCTTGCTTAATTAGGAGATCTTCCCCCCAGTGCAAATCTGTGACATAAGGAACTTGATCTGAATCTTAACTAGGGTCTCCCACCTCCCTATAGTAGGGTCCCAAACCAGATCTCCACCTCCACATGCTATCAATTTATCTTAACTGCCCCCTACTTAAGGGCCCAAATATATAGCTGTCAACTGTCCCTTATTTGGTGGGAAAGTCCCTTATCCCAGCGCTGTGTCCCGCTGCTGTCCCTTATTGATGATGTCCCTTAAATTTCCCGGGTTTCAAAGGAAGCAGCTCCTCTCCCTCCCTCCCTGCCGGCCAGGGAGGAGGGAGGCTCCAACTGTGTTGCTTGGCTGCGTTGCTCACCCAATAAGGAGTCTAAGAACGACTGGGGGATGGAGCTTGCATGTCTTGTGCCGATCAAATCGGCTGCGTTGCCTGGGGACTCGCCTTTGCTCAGCGTTCCCAGCGGAGAGGTGACGATGGTTTCCCTTGCTGCATCCCCTTTGCCGGGTTGCTGTGCTGTGGGAACCACCGCTTGAGGCTTCGTTTGGCTGCTGGCTGGGCTTTCTGCCTTTGGCTCGGAGGGGCTTAGAAGTCGAACATACCTGTGCTTGAAAAATCCCTTATTTTGGCTGCTGATCCCTTATTTTCAAGGCTGCTGGTCCCCTATTTTCAAATCTGTAAGTTGACAGCTATGCCCAAATATGGTTTGACCCTGGGTCTCCCTCTTCTGAATCTCCTTTTCCGCAAACAAGGTAGATATCGGGTGTTGCGACCACACATTTGTATGCAGTGTGTCATTTGGCCCTTAGTTAAATTCCTGTCTTTCAGAAATCTCTCTCCTTTCCTTCTTTCTAGCAAAGCTTCATTGCTGCAGAGGGCTCACTGCTATCCATGCACAGACTATTTTGTTTGGCTGTGGGCACAAGTACCAGTTGAAAGCTACAGACGATTCCTACAGCAGGCGGGTTGTGACCCATCAAAATTCCCTGGCTGGCTGAACAGTGATTAACATTTAAAATATATGCAAACTAGGCTCCTAATTAAAGTTCAATAATGTAAGACTTTGAACCTGTTCGTTGCCTTTGGAAATAATCAGAAAAGCAGCCTGCTTATCACCCAAAGTCATTATCATAAAGCACTGGATCCCCAACCCCCTCCACCTCTGCTGCAGTGACAAAAATTGCGTCAAAGCCACAGAAAGAAGAGTCTTGAGGGTTACCACTCGCGTTGCTTCTAGGGCAATGCTGTTTGCTCTTAACTGCAGAGGGAACTTCCTCGAATGTCCCGCCTTGAAATTCCTTCAGTAGGTTTTGAAAGCAAGGTCTGTTCTGTTAGGAGTGTGGTTTGACCCTAGCTCTCCACCCCCAATGTTCAGGCAGGACACTGAGGTCCAGCTCCGAGGGTCTTCTGGTGGTTCCCTCTGTGCGAGAAGTGAAGCTACAGGGAACCAGGCAGAGGGCCTTCTTGGTAGTGGTGCCCACCCTGTGGAACGCCCTCCCATCAGATGTCAAGGAAATAAACAACTATTTGACTTTTAGAAGATACAGTGGTACCTCTGGTTAAGAACTTAATTAGTTCTGAAGGTCTGTTCTTAACCTGAAACTGTTCTTAACCTGAGGTAGCACTTTAGTTAATGGGGCCTCCCGCTGCTGCTGCACCATCACTGTGCGATTTCTGTTCTCATCCTGAAGCAAAGTTCTTAACCCAAGGTACTATTTCTGGGTTAGCGGCATCTATAACCTGGAGCGTCTGTAACCCGAGGTACCACTGTGTCTGTTTAGGGAAGTTTTTAATGTTTGATGTTTTATTGTATTTTTAATATTCTGTTGGGAGCTGCCCAGAGTGGCTGGGGAAACCCAGCCAGATGGACGGGGTATAATTATTATTATTATTATTTAGTAGGAATGGGCTGGAACATCTAGGTTCATGTTCATGGAACTTCCAACTTCTTTTGCGGGTTGAGAGAAAACCACACACAATTTTTCAGTGACGCTTTCTACAGCAGAGGTGGGGAATTTCTGGCCCTCCAGATGGTCTCCAAGTCCCATCATACCCCATTCAGTATGGCCAGCGGGGAAGGATGAGGGAGTTGTAGTCGATCAAGATAGAAAGCCACCCTTTTTGGGGATAGGTTTCCAGCACCACTTACAACCCTGTTTTCCTTTGCATTTCAATCGCCCTCTCTTACCCTCTCCCTCAATTGACTTCATTTGCCCTCAGTGAAGTCATCACCTAGCCATATCTAATGGTGAACACTGGGGACGTGTGTTGGTTTTTATAGGCGCTTCTGGACCCACAGATATTTCCTCCCAACCACCCCCGCAAATAAAAACATGGGAGAAATTAAGCGGCAACGGGAGCAGTCAACATCTTATGGCTTCCAAAGAGAAATGGTCTTCATGCTTTCCTGCCCTAGAGGAATATCTACCAAAGCAGAGGGATTTCCTCTCTCCTGTACAAGCCTTTTATGAGGAGGAGGAGAGAGGAAGAGTCTCTGCTGTATTTCTGTTGATAGGCTCATATAAAGGATGTGAAAGATCCGATGAGGAAATGCAATAAAAAGGCATGGAGAGCTATAGGGTCAGTGACCTAATATTGCTTCAGTTGCTTAATCACTGAAATGTAAGTGCTGAAGGAACCAAAATTGATAGCAGCCTGGTTGTTTTCACAATGGGGACACTACATTTCTTTGCCTGTCAGGAGCCTTCAAGGATATACGGTAATGCACTGCCCCATAATAAGCTACCTTCTGTGGAATATTAAATGTTATATATCAGGAGCCTTCATAAAGTAAACTTTTTTTTTATTGGGGCTGAATTAGAAGGAAAGAAGGGGGGAACCTAAGAACTAATTATTGTGCCATTCTAGCTATGCGAGAAAGAGTGATTGAAACAAGAACATGGCTTTCTAGATTCGAGAACTTCTCTTTTCCTAAATAACCATGGATTTGTAAAGGGGCAAAGGAATTGAACCCAAACTTGTCTATGAACCCCTCTCCTCACACTAGATATTACATAAAATGCATGTTAAGTTGTGGGTGAACATATCAGACGACACAGCGATTCTTCAAACAGCTCTTGTTTATTCACAGGCCAGGACAGAACTGAACTGAAGGGTTCAGTCAGCCTGCTTATATAGAGCTCCAGTACAATGTAACTGTAACAATTTTCTAAAACTATTCAATCACTGAACGTCACTTTCGATCCCTTATTTGCATAACTATCTACAGTATCCCCCTGCTGGCCCAGGGTGAGAATTTCAGTACATAACAATGCACAATTGCCATGGAAAACAGCAGGGGATGGACAACCTGTGGCCCTCTAGATGTTGCTATACTACAACTCCCATCATTGGCCTTGCAGGTTCTCCCTGCTCTAGTGTAAATATGTACAGTTGTACCTTGGCTCCCAAACGCCTTGGCTCCCGAACAAATCGGCTCCTGCTCGAAACCTAGAAGTGAGTGTTCCGGTTTTTGAACGGTTTTCGGAAGCCACGACTTCTGATTAGCTGTAGGAGCTTCCTGCAGCCAATCAGAAGCTGTGCTTTGGTTTCTGAACGTTTTGGAAGTTGAACGGACTTCCAGAACAGATTCCATTCTACTTCCAAGGTGTGACTGTATATGTATTTTGGCATCATTATGGGGATAGGAGTAGTCAATGATGTGGGGCATAGGTTAGGACAAGTGGAATACTGTGGTACCTCAGGTTAAGTACTTAATTTGTTCCGGAGGTCCGTACTTAACCTGAAACTGTTCTTAACCTGAAGCACCACTTTAGCTAATGGGGCCTGCTGCTGCTGCCGCGCCGCCGGAGCACGATTTCTGTTCTCATTCTGAAGCAAAGTTCTTAACCTGAGGTACTATTTCTGGGTTAGCAGAGTCTGTAACCTGAAGCATATGTAACCTGAGGTACCACTGTAATGCAACATCAGGACTTGTAGAATTTCTACTAGATGTCACAGAAGAAATGAGAAAGTTAAGCACGTGAACTTGGAGGGACAACAGCTGAGGGAAGAAAGGCATACTTTGTTTGCAGAAGGTCCCAGATTCATGTCGTAGCCCTGTCCTGTGGGAATGTTCAGGGAGGCAGGAGAGGATATATTGTTTATTAATATACTTCCTAACTTGCGCTAGTAACTTCTATAACTTCGCAGAGTTTTACATTCCCCTTTTAAACTCACAGCGGATAACTGGTTGCAGGCTTGTATAAGCCTCTCAATATTAGGTTCCTGCTAAGTTCCCGTATATCCCTCTTCAAAGAATGAACATGCCATAATTTTTTGTAAAGTATATAAAAGAAGTTTACTCACACCATCAGTTCACAGTTGGATCCTTGAAGGCAGACTTAGTTAAAAAGTATGTACATTTGGATCTACCCCATATTGGGGGGGATAATCCCAGTGACTTCAGGCTAGCAGTCACTGCAGCTCACACTATGAAAGGAAGATGGAGAAGAGTTGAAAAGAAGGAAGTGTGCTGCATGCCTTGCCCTTTTATTACCTGAACAGGTAAGGTCATGCCCGCCTCTAGTCGCAATCAAGAGGAAAGATGCTCCAGGCTAGGAGGAAACAGGAAGTTTTCAGCTGGCTGGACCAAACATTCCCCTGCATGTCTTCTCTAGGAAAACAAGGAATGTTGTACTTGACTGCTACTTATGTATCACATCCCACATGAGCGAGTTCCATTGCAGAATCCACATACGAAGTCAGACAGTTCAGAGGTCAGGGAATCCAGATGATCACAGAGCCAAGGATCGAGATGGAGCGCTGGCAGCAGTAAGGTAGGGCCAGGAACCACAGGGGTTGTTTCCAGCCTCTGACTGATGCTGAGAAATCTTGTTCCCTTCAGTAGAAAATAAACTACATTTTATACAATGAAAGATTCTATTTTGAGTGTACTGGATTCCATTACAATTCCATAAACATGGTCTATCGATAACAACTTGCTGTTGGAGATGCATTGTGGGAAATTCCTTGAAACATGTTTACACAGTGTCTGGTATTGTCAAAATTTTGGAAAGATGTATTAGGCTGTATAAATGTTATTGTGGGGGAAGAGCTAAAAAATGCAGAAGATAGCATCGTCTTAAATTATATACCAAATATATGGGGCCTGACAATTGGTAAATGGATTCACCATGCTCTCACATCTGCAAAAAGATTGCTACTGATACATTGGAAGGACAAAAATATGCCCCCCGTCCTTTGATCAATGGATAGACAAGATGACAACTCTTGCAACCCCTGAATGAATGGTCTTCAAACGGAGATTATGCATGGACAAATTTAATGATATTTTGAATGTATTTGTGAAACCATAGTAACACATGGATTAACATATACTTGAGGGAAACAAAAAGTTTATCCAACTACATATATGACATATAGTGTTTTGTAGTCTTAATTATATTTTATTGTTATTTTGTTATTGCTGTTTCGCTCTGTTTTTCTTTTAAACATGTTTTCCCCCCTTATGTATCCTCTTCCTCTCTTTTTGTTTTCTGTTCTTTCCTTTTTCTTCTTCCTTATTTACTTTAGTATACTATAATATTCTCAATTATATATATATATATATATATATATATATATGCTTTCGTAGATTTTCACGGGTACAGGAATGCAGGTTTTGGTGTCCTCGGGT
>JAXCMG010000089.1:3374810-3410317 GCA_034642415.1 Podarcis siculus | reverse complement strand
TCCATTTAATAGGTAAAAAACTGAAATTTGAATTTACACATTATTTCAGTCTGATTCCCACTGCACACTGGCATGTAAGATCTTCAGGGCCTCAATTTTAAAACTGTCTGGAGAAGTTGCATGAACTGTGCTGTTTCTTTGCATGTTGGTCCATGGAGATGTATTCTGTGGTGTCACTAAAGAAGTGGACACTTTTGTTTTATCTTAACTGCATGTCCAAGAAGCATTCCTAATTGACTTCTTTTCCTAACCATTTCCACAAAAAACCAAATTAAATTCAATAAACTGAGCAATGCTCAAGTGCTTTAGAGAGATGCATTTGTTAGGAGTGCGCAAGTCTTTTACATTTCAGGATCCCATTCATCTTTGTTACCGGAAGCCCCTTCTCTTTGTGTTTCATTTTTAAAAATCTCATTTGCTTCACATTTCATCCATTAGCTAGCATTTCATTTCTCTCAGTGCTCACATTTGTATTGAAACTTGGTGGTTTGGTGTGTGTCTTTTGTGGGTGTATTAATAATAGTTCATTTACAGAGGATTTATACTGGACTGTCCACACGTCATTCCCCTTTATTAGATGCTTTCCCAGTGTTATTGCATTATTGCTGACTGAATAGCCACTCTTGCACTGTAGCCCAACAAAAGCGAGGGGGGAAAAGAACAAAAAGTTAGAGGATTTCAACAGGACTTTATGGGACGTGAACTGATGCAAATGGAGCCGTGTTCCTGCCTCAAAACATTTTGAGGTGCAAATAGTGTAGAAAGGATTGCGTCTAATCATGCCGATACCATCCTAAATGCAAAATAAAAATAATGGGTGGGATTCAACCGATGAGTTTCATCAGCAGAAGTCCTGTTGAAATGCTTGCCCGTATGAAACAAATACCCAAGTACTATGCTGAATTCCTCCCGATGTCTGAGCTTTTCGCTTCTCCTTCTGGTAGCAGTAGAACAAGCATTTCTGGTCCCTCTTGGTGGCCACCATTTTGTTTTCATGTAATCCTGAGACTTTGTGTCATTACAGGATAGAAAACAGTGGCCAAAAAATAAATAAAAATGGCAGCCCCATTGGCAATGGCTATTCCATCTGCTGCTATCCTCCTGGCACAGAACGATGCTTTCTGAGAAAAGAAACAAAATGGCAGCTATCAGAAGTGGTCAACTAAGCTGTTAAGCCAAGTCGTCCAGGATCAAGAAGGTTTTCAGATGGGATTTGCAGGACAGGAGAACTGCAATTCCAGTTTCCTGCTGATGGACTCCTGGACGTCTGGTGTTAATATTTTTTTGTCAAAGTTAACTTATTCAGAGCACATATAAGTGATATATAAAAGGTCAGTTCTTCACTAGCAAGCCATATTGTAATACTTAAGTAGCATTGTTCAGCATACTTCGAAACCAGAAAAATCTATTTCTCCCTGCAGCTGAACATAGGCGTTCTTCTGCAAACAGTAAGATGCTGGTCTCATATTGCTTTTGCAAAATGGTAAGGGAAATTGCCAAAAAACCTCTTTAGGAAAATTGTTCTTGATAGCGTCTGGCTCCTCTGAAGTCCTAAAAGCAGTGCTTCTGACAATGCAAAGTCCCTAACATTCCCATGCTGTCAAACACCACTTTCCTTTAAAACAAGGTGTGTTTTATATTGGAGTGGCCAACTGGAATAAGTTCTTATCAACTCATACAGCCTGACTCAGAAGAGATCTCCTCAGTGAAAGAGGCTGAGCCTTCCATGCTAGTATAGATCTTGCAGTCTCAGCTATGGAGAATGACCCCATATGACTGGGTTGCTCCAGCCACTCTGGCTGGCACCCAAGAAAATATTAAAAACACAACAAAACATCAACCACTAAAACCTTCCCTGTACAGGGCTGCGTTCAGATGTCTGACACACACTGGTGAGGTCTTCTCAAATATCATCATGAGTCCTGTATGATGCTAGACTATCGCTTAACTGGCGGAATCCTAGAAGCAGTTGACTGTCCTTGCTTTGGTTCTCCCCCAACAGAGAGCCCTCTAGGATACTGTATTCTACTGCATCCCAGTGTCAGGTGTGCGTGCAGGAGCCAGGCCCTGTGACAAGTAGGACTTTGCAGGACTGGGGCCTTCCCAAATTTGTTATGAAGAGGCAAGGCGTGGCCTCACAGGTGAGGCCAATTGGTAACTCACAGCACCTGGTGGCAAGAGCCGGGAAGGGATATAAGGTCAGCATTTCCCTTTGGCTCTTTGCCACAGCAACATGCTTCCTGCCTTGCTGTGTTTGGCGTCTTGTTTCCTGATCCTTGAACCTCGGCTTCTTGACTCCCTGCTTCTTGATCCTCGGACCCTTGACTTCTTGACTCCTTGCTTCTTGATCCTTCACATGCTTATATTGCCACTTGCCCAAGGAGATCTTTCAGAAAGCTCCATCAATTGATGGCCTTAACACCATCCGTACGCATTCCTCCTGTGTATCTGATGCCCATTTTGCTAGGTGAGACAGCATATTATATAATGGAAGCTCACCATCCACCGTGGGGTCAGATGGCTTTTGGCTCCAGGAGGACGAGTGCCTGGAGAATTGAATAGTCTCTGAGAATACGAAAGTTGGCTAACTCTGATTTACGTTGTAGTTTGGTAGCAATCAGATCACAGTCTCTCGGTGTGAAGAAAAGGAGCTGTGTACCATGCATAATTTTTGCATCATTAAAAATTAAATCTCATAAGTATAATGACTCAAACATCAAGCCATGACAGTATCTGCCTGATGATGAACTGCTGTATGTTAAAAAACAATTCGCTAGGTAATGGTGCAATATTTTTTGTATTTAGACAGAATTTAATGGGAAAGAAAAACTACTTCCCTTCAGATGCTTTTCCGTCAGTAATTGGCCAGGAGAAAAATATGCTGCTCAGTATTAACTTGTGAAATGTTCCCTGTTCATTGTGATCCATCCATATGGGATTGATGCCATTGTTGTTATTATTATTATTAATGTTACTAAGTGGAATCCATTTTCAATGGACATGGACATGGTTTGGGGCCCATCAAGCTTTTCCTGCACAGGGCTGCATCTTGTGTCCGGTCTCTGCTTATGTCAGAACTGTTTGTGCATTGCTGGATTGCTGGTTTTTTGTTTTTTAAAAACCTGACTTATTATGTGCAAAAAATTGGTATATTGTATATATTAAAGGGTAAAGCTCCACAAGCTACTAAATTTCTGCAGCATAAAATGTATGAGTTAGAGGAGGCTCTGTACAATAGGCATCCAGCTCCTAACAATTGGAAGGTATCTAGGATGAATGATGATGGCACAAGAGAAGGAACTCTGTTGTGTCTTATGCTTTCCTTTCTATCCTATTACAGACATAAGTTAATATGCATAAAATGCAATGTTTGTATGCATTGTGTTTGAAAACATTTTGTAAAGAAAAATTTGCAGTTGGCATGGGAGGTTTCACTCTGGCAAATGCGGCAGAAAAGGTTGGATGCTTCCATTTCAGTCCTTCGGCGAATTGATGACTCATCCTGGAAACCCAGATCTCTCACAGCAGGAAAGTGAAACCTGAAACCTAATTGATAAGACTTGCTTATTTGCTGTAGTCTTTGCTGCTTTTATCTGATGCCTTGCTCCAGTAGGGAACTGAAAAGTAAATATTAACCATCACCTAAAGATTAGAAGTCACTTTTGCTTGCTAAATTACATATAAATCTTAAGCATCTTTTAATATATCTAAAAGGCACCTACAATGAGAAATTGCTATTATACACATGTATTTAAATTTAACAGACTAATTTATTGTTTGAGTTAAAAGGCAGATGGTGAACTAAAATTTTTAATAGGCTGATATAATTGTTAATAGTAATTAATCATATGAAATGAGTAAGCAATGCTTGGTTTTTGGCTATGTCTAAAGTCAATGTTTCGGGGAGTGAAATGAGCGCTGCACATATTATAGATGGACTTGAAGAACAGAGATGTTGACATTGGCAAAAAGCCTTTCACTATATCATAAAATAGATTTAACAGTAACCCCTCTGGCCCGATGACTGTGTGAAATCAGTGTGGCATCTGTTTCCAGAGTCCCTTAATCTCATTCCAGAGTTGATGGCGGCATTGTAATTTTTGTTGTCCTCCAGAGCTGACGTTGCAATCTGATGGAACTGAGATACTGGCTAAGTTAAGTCTCGCTGGTAAAGGAGATTTGTATAAACGATGTGGAATTGCTTGGCATTAACCTCCATATCGGTCTGCAGAGGGATGTATTATTAGATGTTGCTGCTATGATCAGCGCTATGCAAGACATAAAGGGGAAGAGATCCTTGACTCTGAATAATTTCCAGTCTAAAATCCTTTGACATAGCAGTCACAGCACTGCAGTTCATGAGTCAACAGACTGCATTATTTGCCGTCCCAGACCCTCTAAAGAGGTGCCATAAAAGATATTACGGTGGTGTTATCTGTTAAAATGGCCTAAGTGATAGCACCCCTGTTTGTCTTGCACTGTTTATATTGCGAAACTCTGAAAGGAATCTTACACTGCAATACTCCAGAAGGAGAAACTTTCACAATGCTAGTTTGAATGGGATGGAGTTAGAGGAAGGCAAACATTTGGTATTTTGGGTACTCCATCCAGGAGTCAAAATGGATTCCTATTTTCTTGTTACAGGTAGGTAGCCGTGTTGTCTGCCATAGTCAAAACAAAATAAAAAAATCCTTCCAGTAGCACCTTAAGGTAAAGGTAAAGGGACCCCTGACCATTAGGTCCAGTCGTGGCCAACTCTGGGGTTGCGGCACTCATCTTGCTTTACTGGCCGAGGGAGCCGGCATACAGCTTCCGGGTCATGTGGCCAGCATGCTTAAGCTGCTTCTGGTGAACCAGAGCAGCGCACGGAAACACCGTTTACCTTCCCGCTGGAGCGATACCTATTTATCTACTTGCACTTTGACATGCTTTCAAATTGCTAGGTTGGCAGGAGCAGGGACCGAGCAATGGGAGCTCACCCCATCACAGGGATTCAAACCGCCGACCTTCTGATCGGCAAGTCCTAGGCTCTGTGGTTTAACCCACAGCGCCACCCACGCCTTAGAGACCAACTAAGTTTGTTATTGGTATGAGCTTTTGTGTGCATGCACACAAAGAAGTGTATCTGAAGAAGTGTGCATGCACACGAAAGCTCATACCAATAACAAACTTAGTTGATCTCTAAAGTGCTACTGGAAGGAATTTTTTATCCTATTTTCTTGCTCAACTTAACACAGGCAAGAATATTGCTTGCAATTGCAAGGTAACCCAGAAGAAGAAGAAGAGTTTGGATTTGATATCCCGCCTTTCACTCCCTTTAAGGAGTCTCAAAGCAGCTAACATTCTTCTTTCCCTTCCTCCCCCACAACAAACACTCTGTGAGGTGAGTGGGGCTGAGAGACTTCAAAGAAGTGTGACTAGCCCAAGGTCACCCAGCAGCTGCATGTGGAGGAGCGGAGACGCGAACCCGGTTCCCCAGATTACGAGACTACCGCTCTTAACCACTACACTACACTGGCTGTTGATGGTTCTCCTCAATATGCCCTAGGGGTTGTACTTTATGAGCAAACGTACATTGGACGATCCCAGTGGATTCTTATTCTTCCTCTTGGGATGATGTCACTGTCCATAAATGGGCAGATGGGTGGATACCAATGCCACCCAGGGTCCCCAGTAGGTATAAATCAGCCGCATCCTTCAATGCTGCTTGCTGGATGCTCATCCAAATCACATTTCACAGGCGGTGTGAAATGAACCATTGTTTTGTTTTCGCCAAATGTAAGTACGGCAGGAGGCCATGTTAGCACAGGGTGAGATGATTCGGAGAAGTGGGCCAGAGGAACTTTGAAGATGAGGGTTGAATCTTTTTATATTCGATTAGTGTCATGATAGAGGCGACATGCATGGGCATTTATCTCCTATTAGCACGGGGCCTTTTTACACAGAAGAGCAAAACTGCTTTACACCAAAGCTACTTTTGAAAAAAGAAATGCAAAACAAGAATTGGGGGGGGGGGAGCAAGCTCCTGGGAATGACAATTAGTGGTTAACTATAAAAAATGGAGAAAATAATTGAGACAGATGACCAGATTTAGTAAAAATAAACCTCACCATTAAAAACTAATTAAATATTTGCATTTCAGCATTAGGTTTCTGCTCCAAAGTTTGGGGGAACAGCAGGGTGACAGTGAGGATTATTGACTAATTTGCTGAAGTTTTAAAATGAGATTAGTTACGTGCGATGTATGGGCGCTTTACTCAAGCTTCCACACAGCTGCTTTATTATTCTTTTGAAAGTGAATCATTTGTAACTGTTCTCAAAGATCTTTTATCAGCCACTTATCTCCTTCAGCTGGACTTGTGATATGGAGGGATAAAATGAATAGCCAGCTAATATTGGGGGAATTAATCAGACCAGAACAGCGGGAGAGTAATGACTTAACTTAACAGTTAAGTATTTGCATTTGGGGAGTTTGGGGGGGGGGGGAGAAAAAAGAAGAAAAAACCCCCGCAATACAGAATATGGAGGAGGTTTTGCTTTTAGCCCTGACCTTATGACCAAGAATTCCCTTGACACATTCATTTATTTATTTTAAAAAACTCTTATATACCCTGCTTCCATTTTTTAAAAAGAAAGGGCTCATTTTCAGTCCCCCTCCCTCTGTGTCTGCTCATCACGGTAAAACAGCACTTAACATGACGAGCCAAAAAAATTGCACCAAGCATCAAGAAGAACAGCAATTCATAAAACCACAGTCAAGAAGTTTAAAAGGGAACAGAGCATTAATGCAGCACATAAAAAAGCATTCAGCTGAAAGCTTTATTTCTTGAATAACCAAATGTCTAAAGCAGGATCAGGCCTGACAAGATGCGGCTGGGAATGGTCCCTGGTCCCTGGATCTGATTGGGAATGAAAATGTTCTGTCCAATTCTTAGAGATGCGCTCTAAAGATTGGGAGATAAAATCCCTCTGCTCTTTTCCTGTCTCAGAAGTAACACTGCAGTGTTGTTAATAATTATAATAATTTATTTGTACCCCGCCCATCTGGCTGGGTCTCCCCAGCCACTCTGGGCAGCTTCCAACAAAGATTAAAAATACATTAAAATGTCACACATCAAAAACTTCCCTGAACAGGGCTGCCTTCAGATGTCTTCTAAATGTCAGGTAGTTGTTTATCTCTTTGACATCTGATGGGAGGGGTGTTCCACAGGGCAGGCACCACTACCAAGAAGGCCCTCTGCCTGGTTCCCTGTAGCTTTGCTTCTCACAGTGAGAGAACCGCCAGAAGACCCTTGGCGCTGGACCTCAGTGTCCAGGCTGAGTGATGGGGGTGGAGACGCTCCTTCAGGTAAACTGGGTTAAGACTGGGGAGAAGCCCTCTGCTCTTTAAAAGGCAACATCCCCCCCACCCCAGTGCTGGAATGAAGGTAGGGCAATGCTCCTATGTACTTTCACAGAATAGGTGTGCAAAGAGAAAGATGGAGCTTCCACACCACTCAACTGCCCTGAATTAAGTGTGACATCACGGATTCTGTTTGAAGTTTGTGATGGCCCTGTTTGCCACCACCTCCTCCAGGGCAGCAAGGACAGGCAGCCTCTGCTGTAGGCTCCACTGCTGTTGTGGTTGACCTCTGCTGCCTTCATATTCACAGAAGTGGGGCCAGTGCATCCAAATGCAAGAGCCCCACTTTTGGCAGCCACAACGAGAGAGAGTTGGCTGCAAGAAGGCCAGGACAGTAGCTGCAGCGGTGGAGGAGAAAGAGCTGGCAAAGGTAAGGTTGTGGCAGAGAGGGGGCGGCTGCAATGCAAAGAATGTGCAGGGGGGAGAGTGTAAGGATCGGGGAGGAAGGGGGTGTTTAAAAAGAGCTCACGGATGGGGCAGGGGGTGTCAGAAAGAGCACGAGGGTCTTCGGACTGGAAGGCCGGAGAAGAGCATGCAGATTGTTTGTGGGTGGGAGAAAAAGTGCAGATTGAGAGGAGGGGGTTTAAAAAGAGCGCATGGGTGGGGCAGGGGGTGGCAGAAAGTGTCAGGAGCTCAGCCTACACTTGAGTAGGACCCTGGCAGAGACACATGCCCAACTGGCATGTTCTCTCCCTCCTGGTCGATCGTTTGGGAGCTTCAGAAGCTTTCTTCAGCCCAAACATCACAGTGACCGATGCCAACAGACATTGGCACACTTAGGTATCCGCAGAGTTCGCGCATCATGCGTGTGACAGACCTCAGCAACTCAGCATTTTGGCTAATCTACTTTATTTACATATAAACACACACGGAGCACTGCAACATGGCTCCCTCTTTAGCATCAGACAGCAAAGAGAAAAAGAAAAAAGGACAGTAGTCCTACTTCATGGAACACAGTAACGCAAACATCCTGTTTCTGTCACTTCCCACTCTGTGGAGTCAAAACATATACCGTCATGTGGTAGACAACAATCCCATGACTGCAATCATGGAGTAGGAATTCTAACAGAAAGAGTGTGTGGATCAGGCAGGAATGGTGGCAGAAAGACTGCATGGATGTCTTGCTTTTCCCATCCCCAAAATTTGGACAGTATGAGCTTCCATCCTGCCTCATCTAAGTGCTGGAGGGCTGAGTTTATGTGGAAGAAAGAAAAATGCCATAACCTGTTGCCATTTTCCAAAAAGTGAAGATTTCTTTCTTTTCCAAAGTTATTGAGCTACTTGCCATATGTCCGGGTTTTCCCCGGACATTTCACCAATTCAGCAAAAATCCGCCCGAACACAATTTTTGCAGCCCGATTTCCCAGATGTGTCCGGGAAAACCCGGATGAGTGCCAGCCCTATATCCTACACATATCTATACAGAAATAAGTTCCACAGAGTTCAGCTGGGTTTTCTCCCAAATGCATCAGTCTAGTTCATTGCTACCATCAGTTAGACTACAACTCCCATCATCCCTGACCATTAGTCTCACTGGCTTGGGCCGATGGGAGTTGGAATCCAACAACCTCTGGAGGAAACCAAGTTAGGAAAGGCTGTTTTTATCCTTGGTTTTCTGCTGCTCTTGTGTTACCCTATATCCCCTTTCTTGAGAGCCATGTGTGTGTGTGTTCTCCACTTACAATTTGCCACATGGGCTCCTGATGACTTAAATCAGACACGCTGAGTTGCAGGGGGAGAAATGCTTGTGCTGGTATGTTTCTCTATCTGCCGTGGGATTGATAAAAAGATTTTGCCCTGCAGGTTAATTGGCAATAAACACAAGCACTGCATTGAAAAGTGGCCTTGGGACGGGGATGGGCATGTTATGCCAATATCTATTTATACCCTGCTCCCCTCCCCACCTTGTACCTCTGCTGCACTGAAATTAGTGAAAGGTAACATACACACTGACCTATTAAATCTTATTTCATTCTCAGTAAATTATCTCTCCTGTGGTCTATCACTTTTCTTTATGACTTTCCTCGCCATGCTTTCTGGGTAGCCCCTGCGGAGAGAATGGTTCCTTGTTATTTTTTTGCCTCAGAATTAAAAACCTGAGGTATTCACACAAAGCCTCCCCATATCTATGCATTTCTTCTGTGGTAGATTGCTTCCAATGGGTGCATGTTTGGATATGTAGTGGGTTTTTGTCTGTAATTTCTTTTCCCAAAAGTGATACATAGACTGAATGGTATTTCCGCACACAAAGAGACCTCTCATTTTTTGTTGTTGTACCAAAAGAAGAAAGACTGGGTTGTCTCTATTTTCATCTGAGAAATGTTGAAGGGTATGGTAACCTTGAAAGCTCAATACAGCTTGGGTCAGTCAAGTCCTATCTCCTTGTGCCACAGAAGCCTGCCTGTGCTTTACTATTTTATGTGGAAGCCCTCCTGTGAGGCCCATCAACATCTGGGGAGGGTCTTTCCAGTAATAACCACATGGATTAAAGGAAAGGGTGGGAGGGTCATCTCTTAAAGATCACACGTATTGCGGTGAGACCTGGACAACCGACACCCTGTGTTGTGGGTGGGTACGATTGGTCAGCCACAACACCTGATTGGTAGGTCCCTCGAAGCTGGGTGCAAACTGGCCAATGGGACGCAGTCCAAACGGTTCGAGGGACCTATTTATGCCCATGCACGTGACCCAGAGCTTCCTCTTTCGGTGCATGCATTCGGAACACTCCCCCCACCTCTCCCTACTTTTAGGGCTTTGCGCTTGACCTTGCTATGCTGTCTGTCGTTGGGACAGGGCACGGCAGGAATTTTCCCCACTTGGCTGATTGGCTGTTGCCAGTGGGTTTCACCTGCCGCGTAGCAAATCATCACAACTTGTAAGGTTGCGAATAGGCTCTGGTTCAGGTGATAGGGATGGGAGAACGTTCTCGCCATCCTTATGCAAAGGGTATTCTGTTAAAGGAATCCAGGGACTCGATGGTTTGGTCAAGCCCTGAGAGGGGGTTGTGCCCATGTCTGAGTCCAGAGGGACATTTGGGTGGCGGAGATACCCTGTTCCCATCTTTCCGCTTATCCAGGTGTTCATCCATGGCTGACCTATGCTGGTGCCCTGGGTCAGCGCTACCTGCATGGCAGGGAGCTAGTCGAACCAGAGCCTATGCAACCAGTCACTTTCTGTAATCAATAAAGTTGTGGCCTAAATTCTGCCAAAAACCAAACCAAAATTTGAGTCAAGTGTGAATTTATTTAGGGAGGGAGGTTTCTGGGTCTGAACACGCAATTAACAGCTATAAAAGTAGAAGAACTGCTTCAATTGTATGTTGGAAATGTAAGGAGAAGGAAGGCATGTTCTACCACATGTGGTGGACGTGCAAGATAACAAAAGCATTCTGGGAAATGATATTCAATGAGTTGAAAAAAAAGTTTAAAATAACGTTTGTGAAAAAAACAGAGGCTTTTTTTATTAGGAATTTTAGGTGCAGAGATACCAAAGGAGTAGAAATGATTATTTATGTATGTGATGACAGCAGGGTGGATACTACTGGCCCAGAGATGGAAAGAAGATAAAGTCCCGACCAGAGAAGAATGGCTGATGAAGATGATGGACTATGCTGAAATGGTGAAAATGACCGGGAAAATCAGAAACCACAAAGAAAGGCACTTTAATAAGGAATGGGAAAGATTTACAATGTACTTAAGAGAGCACTGTAAACAACTAAAAACTTTGGCAGGATTTGAGTAACGCTAAAAACTAAGGTAAAAATTGATTATTTAAGAAAAATAGAGAAAATATGTGAGGCTGTTGGAAAAGATTGAAAATGGTAACCGTGGAAGGGTGAAGGAGAGTCTAAGCATTCAGGGAAACCTAAATAGTGATGCTGATGTTTAATGTTCAAATTTAAATGTGCAGTCTAAAACTCAATACAAAAAATAAAAACACAGTGGTACCTCGGGTTACATTCGCTTCAGGTTACATATGCTTCAGGTTACAGACTCCGCTAACCCAGAAATAGTACCTCGGGTTAAGAACTTTGCTCAGAACAGAAATCATGCTCTGGCGGCACAGCGGCGGCAGGAGGCCCCATTAGCTAAAGTGGTGCTTCAGGTTAAGAACAGTTTCAGGTTAAGAATGGACCTCCGGAGCGAATTAAGTACTTAACCTGAGGTACCACTGTAAAATTAGCTGGGACGTGGGTGGTGCTGTGGGTAAAACCTCAGTGCCTAGGACTTGCCAATCGTATGGTCGGCGGTTCGAATCCCCGCGGCGGGGTGAGCTCCCGTCTTTCGGTCCCAGCTCCTGCCCACCTAGCAGTTCGAAAGCACGCCCAAGTGCAAGTAGATAAATAGGTACCGCTTTATAGCGGGAAGGTAAACGGCGTTCCGTGTGCTGCGCTGGTGCTGGCTCGCCAGAGCAGCTTCGTCACGCTGGCCACGTGACCCAGAAGTGTCTCCGGACAGCGCTGGCCCCCGGCCTCTTAAGTGAGATGGGCGCACAACCCTAGAGTCGGACACGACTGGCCCGTATGGGCAGGGGTACCTTTACCTTTTACCACTGTAAAGGAAAGGGTGGGCGAGCCTTTAGACCAGGCATAGGCAAACTCGGCCCTCCAGATGTTTTTGGCCTACAACTCCCATCATCCCTAGCTAACAGGACCAGTGGTCAGGGATGATGGGAATTGTAGTCCCAAAACATCTGGAGGGCCGAGTTTGCCTATGCCTGCTTTAGAGTGTGCATACACAATACCTTTAAACTGCATTATTTCACTCAGAAAATTCCGAGCGCTGTATTTTGTTAAGGGTTGCTGGGAACTGTAACTTTGTAAGGGCTCGACTCTGCTCTCTTATGCAGAAGTCTTTCTTAGCTATGCTGAGATGCCAGGAACTGAGCATGGGCTGTGTGCATGGAAGACATGAGCTTTACTTGCGCACTGCAGCCCCTTCTCGATTTTCTTCAGGGTCAACGCAGAGTCACAGAGGGAGGACCACAACGGGCAGGCAGTTTCCCTGTATTTCTGAACAGAAATATATGTATGAATATACTAGACCCGATCGGCACCGCCATGCTAAGTTACAGTACATAGATTTTACTATGCAATTTTGTAGGGACAGATGAGAAGCGTTTTTATTGTACAGCAATATCCACAGATAATTTACTTTTCCTAAATACCTTTGTGGATACTGGATGGCTCAGGGGGCTGGTAATGGGACGAGCCACCTCTCACTTCTACGCCATTGATCTGAATCAATCCCTTGTCGGTAGCGACCCAAAGTCATTATGATCTGATAGCTGTGCGGAGTGATTTATGTTGTTCAATGTAGCTCGTAGTAACGGGTTACCTTCTTTCTGTTAGCTTATTAAGGGGCTGAATAAAATATATCACACTGAATTCACCTTTCTCATCTGAATTGAGTTTGAGGAACTTCGGATTGATTTTTGAGCCATGCCATTAATGTTAAAACTTGTAATCTCCATTTGCGTGTAGCTGGCACCTTTCAAAAAGCATCTCCCTAGTTTGGCCTAACACATGCAGGAGAATAAGAATTATTGTAGAATTCTGGACAGTTACCACTTCAGAGTGCATGTGGGGGATGCCATTTCTAAATGTTCTCCATTAATAGCTGTCAAGCGTCCCTTATTTGGCGGGACAGTCCCTTATCCCAGTGCCATGTCCCGCTGCTGTCCCTTATTGATGATGTCCCTTAAATTTCCCAGGTTTCAAAGGAAGCAGCTCCTCTCCCTCCCTCCCTGCCGGCCAGGGAGGAGGGAGGCTCCAACTGTGTTGCTTGGCTGCGTTGCTCACCCAATAAGAATTCTAAGAATGACTGAGGGTGGAGCTTGCATGTCTTGTGCTGATCAAATCGGCTGTGTTGCCTGGGGACTCACCTTTGCTCAGTGCTTCCCAACGGAGAGGTGACGGTGGTTTTCCTTGAGGCTTGAGGCTTCGTGTGGCTGCTGGCTGGGTTTTCTGCCTTTGGCTCGGAGGGGCTCAGAAGTTGAACATACCTGTGCCCGGAAAATCCCTTATTTTGGCTGCTGATCCCTTATTTTTGAGGTTGCTGGTCCCTTATTTTCAAATCTATAAGTTGACAGCTATGTCCCCATTACAGCAACAACACTCTATGTGGCAGTAAAAATGAACATGTTTTATCATATGTGGTGGACTTGTAAAAGGGTAAAAGAGTATTGGGAAACGATATATAATAAATTGGAAAAAAAGAAGAAGTTTAAAAGTACCTTTCCAAAAAAACCAGAGTCCTTTTTGTTGGGGATAATTCAGATGGAAATTCCCAGGTGTCAAAAAAGACTATTTATGTATGCTGCTACTGCGGCCCATGTTTTATTAGCCCCCAAATGGAAAACGAGCGAGGCCCCAACCAAAGAAGAATGGCAACTTAAACTGATGGAATACATGCAGCTTGGAGATTTAACATATAGAATAAGAGAACAAGAAGAATGTACGTTTAAAGAAGACTGGAAAATGTTTACCGAATATATGGCTGAAAATTATATTCATTGAAAAACGCTGGTAGCATTAAGATAAATTCAACAGTGTAAATAAGTTTTGATGGATGTAACAATGGATTACAGAATGCAGTGCTTTTTTCGGGGCAGACGGACGCAAGGGGATGCATACCGCTAAACATTTTGTGAATCTTTGTACTTCTATCCATTTACTGTATTTATTTTTCCCAATTCGAACTATCAAATGGTGATTATCTTTAGTCAAAATGAGAGTACCCCTAAACATTTTTTATTTATTTGTTAGAAAAAAAAGCACTGACAGAATGGTTTAGTTCATGTAAAATATGCAGGGATGTATGGTATGCAAAATGAACCATGGACAGAGAAGAAAGGAAGTCATGGATTTAAGGTTGTTTAAATGAATATTATGAAATGTAAATTAAATTTTTTAACAAAAATTATATACAAAAAAAGAACACTCAAACCCTAGCACATCAAGGCACAAGGTGCCAGCTTAGCAATCTCTCAGTTATGATAGTTGTTTTTTAAATAAAAAAATCTATTGAAAATTTTATTTACAACATAACATAACCCCCCCACCCCCCATACAGAAATACAGTAAGCATAACATACAACAATACAAACAACCAGATAAAAGACTCCCTTTATCCTGTATCTGGCCTCCTTATTTATTTCTTATAAGCTGTTTCCTTTATGAAAAATTATTAAGATTTTTCTAATTATAACTTAAATATCCACAAAGTCTTCTGCAGACATTAATCGAAACAAGTCCATGTATTTTAGGGCACTGTATTCTCTGCATTTTCCCCATGATTTTTGAAACTCTTGTCTAGTGTGATCTCTAATTACCTCTGTTAATCTAGCCAATATACTCTAACAGTTTGTCTTGCCATTCCTTTTTAGTTGGCACAGTTTCTTTTTTCCAGTTTTTAGCAGTTAGGATCCTTGCCGTTCCTGTGGCATAGAGGAATATTTTCTGATCTTCTCTTGCTATACCTGTGTCCGTTATCCCTAGTAGAAAAGCTTCTGTATTTTTCATAAAGTTATACTTAAACATTTTTTAAGCTCATCATATACTGTTAAGTTGTGGGTGAACATATCAGACAACACAGCATTCTTCAAACAGCTCTTGTTTATTCACAGGCCAGAACAGAACTGAACTGAAGGGTTCAGCCAGCCTGCTTATATAGAGCTTCACTAGAACGCAACAGTAACCATTTTCTGTAACTATCCAATCACTGAACGTCACTTTCAATCCCTTATTTGCATATGTGGACCTGAGTGAAAACTATCTACAGTATCCCCCTGCTGGCCCAGGGTGAGAACTTCAGTACATAACACCCCTCCCTACTGAGATAAGGCGTTAGTTACAATCGTAATGGTTTATTTATATACAGCACTACACGTAATGGTTCAATTAGGCACAAAAGCATATCGGTTACATTTCACCTACTTCCATTAGACCGACAGTGTTACATGTGCAACAACATAGTCCTTTAAATAAATTGGGCACTTGGAAACTCTGCCAGACTGCCAGGGAGTGGTACCCAGGTCCAGGGGACCGCCCGCTTCTTCCTGAGGCTGTGGCACGACCCTAGGTGGCTTTTGATTTTTTCACAGGTCCACGCTAGTTTTGTTTTGTTTTGTCAACTCAAAGATGTAATCACAGTCTTGGCTGTTGGCATCCCTCAGTCTCGAGAGACAACAGAGGAGTGCACCTTTGGGGGGTGAAGTCAAACTGTTAGAAGGTTGCAGCGCCTGCTGTGGCTTTAGAGACTGATATGGAAGAGACATGTTTTGTTGCAGCTGGGGCAGAGGAAGGTGTCCGGTTGTGCGGCTGCAGATTCGCCATGGGGCTCCTGCTCTCTGCGTTCCGTCTAAAGGGGTAAATTTCCAACCACCAACTTGACTACTTATTTCCAGCTCAGTGCCACCTGCATGTCTAGGTAAAGGTAAAGGTAAAGGGACCCCTGAACATTAGGTCCAGTCGTGGCCAACTCTGGGGTTGTGGCGCTCATCTCGCTTTATTGGCTGAGGGAGCTGGCGTACAGCTTCCGGGTCATGTGGCCAGCAGGACTAAGCCGCTTCTGGCGCACCAGAGCAGCGCACGGAAATGCCGTTTACCTTCCCACCGGAGCGGTACCTATTTATCTACTTGCACTTTGATGTGCTTTCAAACGGCTAGGTTGGCAGGAGCAGGGACCGAGCAACGGGAGCTCACCCCGTCACGGGGATTCAAACCGCTGACCTACTGATCGGCAAGTCCTAGGCTCTGTGGTTTAACCCACAGCACCACCCGCATCCCACCTGCATGTCTAGACCGGGTTTAAACCTCATTCACACTGCAATGCTTTGGGGGGGGGAAAGCATTATAGCCAAATGAAATTGAGGGCAGGGTTCGAGATATGTGCGGCGGGAGAAAAACGATTTAAAATGGCGTTAGAGGGTTTTTGCAATAGATAAGTGTTATATAACGCAGTAGAAAAGGCTTGGAATAAAAACACTTGGGAAGTGTGGATGGGAAGTCACTCTATGAAACAAAGTTGTCATGTAATTATTTAATTTGAAGCTAATTTGAGAAATTTTGGAAACTTAATAAAAAGTTATATTTGAAACCTCACATACACTGTATATTTCCATAGATTTTTTATGCCACTTTTAAAAGATATGATTTCTCCCAAGGAATCATGGGGACAGTAGTTCATTAAGGGAATTATTAGGAGAATACTATCCACCTCACAGAACTACAATTCCCAGAGTTTCCTCAGAAAGAGGGATTGATTGTTAAACCAGTTTGGGTCTCAAGCAAAAGGCACGTTAATAAAAGGATATAACATTAAACCTTGAGCACACAGATGCTCTTGAAGAGCTTTCTGGGTTAGAATTTCAGCCCCGCAAAGTGAGTTTGTTTTTGGTTGTTGCCATTTAAAAAAGCAGTCTTAAAAACCAGAAACTTAACTTTTAAGGACAGGGCTGAATGCTCTATTCCCTGCAGCACACTTGAAAGTTGATTTTTATCTGAAGAGCCACATGATTTAGCTATGGATTATCTTTTATCTCTATGGGCAAAACAGCTGGGTGTGCAGCCACTGAGGTTCAATATCTGTCTTCTTAAAACTTCAGCTCTAAAACACAAACACGATGGTAATCATGTGCTTTGACATCAAAGCAAATTAACAATTGGGAGCACAGAATTACTCATTGTTCATGCTCACCTCTTTAGATTTAGAGTTAGCAACCCGCTGCCTTGGATTGGGGAGGGCAGCTTGCAATGAGAGGAGGCCTTGGCAAATATAGGGTCAGCAATGCACATTACAACCAGACCCTATTCTTGTTTACTCACTGACAAATCTAATGGATATATATAGCTCTTATTTCTTAGTAGTATCCTAGGCACAGTTACATGGGATGTGGGTGGCGCTGTGGTCTAAACCATAGAGACTAGGGCTTGCCAATCAGAAGGTCAGTGGTTCGAATCCCCGCAACGGGGTGAGCTCCCATTGCTCGGTCCCAGCTCCTGCCAACCTAGCAGTTCGAAAGCACATCAAAGTGCAAGTAGATAAATAGGTACCGCTCCAGTGGGAAGGTAAACAGTGTTTCCGTACGCTGCTCTGGTTCACAAGTTCAGGTTTTTTAAGGAGAAGTCTGTCCTGGATGCTTGAGCTGAGATCCCTGCCTTGTGGGGTGTGTGTGTGTGTGGACTAGATGACCCTTGAAGTCCCTTCTGACTCGACAATTCAATGACTCTATGATAATGCAACAGGTAAAAGGAGCATTCGAAATCAGAACAGAAGCGCTAGCATTATAACCAGGAAAAACACAGTATGAATTCAACCATAGTCTCCTCTGCTATGATGAGATGTATTGCATTTCCATTTAAATTACAGCAAATTATTATTTCTTTTTAAAAATCATTTTTATTGATTTTCCAGTAAAAACAGCCAATCAACACATCCACATCGTAATCCAATTAAAAACAATAAACTAAAATAAAAAAGACCAAATTGCAGTCCAAATGGTTAATTATTAATTTTTCCGGGCTCCCGTAGTCTGGACCTCTGAAGAATATCTCCAAACCTTCGTTCCTGCCTCTTCTCATTGTTTTCATATTTTCCACATTCTGATCCTAACATTTTAAAGTTCTCCGTCCCTGGCTATGCGATTCTAAGTCATGTCAAAAATCATATATCCTTTCATCCATCGAATTTAGCTTTCTTTGTAAATATATATTTTTTCAGCTGTCTATTTACCAGCGCAGCTTTTCCTGACTTCATTCCAATCTTCCAATCCGGGCTATTGCCCAAGTTTCTCGTTTGAAGTTTAACGACACAGCAACTCCCAACCAAATTATTATTTCTCAATTTGCACTTGTACAGATAACTTTGCTTAGGCAGATGCTCTGCGAACCTTCGTCCATTATTGCCAATGCCTGCGTCGGACCCTGTCTTCCATCAGCCCCAACCAGCAGAGCCAATGATGGCGGGTAATAGGAGTTGTATCCCAATAATATCTGGAAAGCCTTGGGGTCCCCACCTCTGCCATAAGGGGTGGATTTGGCCCTGTGACTGACAGTTGTTGATCTCCACTTGATTTGCTTCTGTAAAGCCACTTCCGAGCTGGGGAGGAGGTGGGGTTGCGGGCTTCACGCCCACCGCACGTGCACGGGGGCTGTTTCCGAGACCGGGGGAATCCTGGCCGCGTCGTCTACCCAGCCAGCCAATCGGGTGGCTGGAGAGACGTGGCCTGCCCTATTTAGGGCTCGCCCTCTTTTCGCCGCGCCAGCTGATCCGGTTTGCAGTTGCTGTGGTTTGTATTTCGGGTTGCTTGGAAGTATCTAGTTGGCTACTTACCTTTGTTGTTTTAGGTCTGTTCTGTTCTCTGAACACTGTTGGAATTTTACCTTTTACACTGTTGGAATTTTACACTGTTGGAATTTTACCTTCGCGGGGTCTTCGGTGACCGGGCTTCTCCAATCCTTTAACCGCTGCCAGCCTCACACCCGTCCGCTGGTAAGGAGGGTTAAGAGAATGTGAGGGCGGTGAGGAAACGCCATCCAAAGCTAAGAGTAGTCTGATAAAGGACTCCGGGGGGGGGCGTTGCCCTGTCTGAAGCCTATGGAGGTGTGGGCCTAAGGCACGCCCCTGGAAGGTAACCCCGGGGGAGCTCCTAGTTGACGTGCATCAGCAGGACTTCCTCTACTGGTGGTTAACCCTTGCCGGTCTTCACGTAATCGGGCTGAAGCTGGCTAGTCGATAGGACCAATGCCTAAGCCAATACCGCTCATTCCTGTAAAGCGTGTTCTCACTAGCAGAGAGCACGTGTTGCAGTTGGGAGAACAGGCCACTGTCTCATGACTAGGCAAATTTGGTGGAACCCAAACTCTTAAAGGGTTAATTGGGTTGCTGGGGATTTTTGAGTGTTGCTAATTCGGAGGAGGGGTCAGAGGGTATAAATATAGGTGCCGGACGATGGGACGTCCTCTTGGCCGTTTTGCATCGGATCACCCGCCCTCCCTCCCTTTTATAGGGTGGTTTCTGGTTCATTGACATTGCTATGCCTGTCATGGGGTCGTCTGCCTTTGAGCGGGGGCCTGGTAGGAATTTTGCCATTTGGCTGATTGGCTGTGCCACTTGGTTTTTGCCTACTACGTAGCAAATCGTCACAACTTGTAAGGCTGGCGGTTAGGCATTGGTTAAATTGGTTCTTGGAGGGGTAAGTGCCTATCCCTCCAAATGATGTGGAAAGGGAATTCCGTTAAAGGAATCCAGGGGCTTGCCATTCTTTCGTCCTGTCCGTGGAGCCGGACTTGGGCCGTGCAAGCCCCACCGGAACATGAGGGTGAGAAGTGTTGGATTGATTCCCAGCCTCATTTCTCATCCAATACTTGTTTCCCACGCTGGCTTCCGGTGGTGTCCGGAAGTGCCAGCTCTGTCCTTTGGGGGCAAGGACAGATAGTCAAACCAATGCCTAAGCAACCACTCACATTTTTGTATTGAATAAAGTTGTGGCCAAAATTATGCCAAAAACCTTAAACAAAAATTGAAGTGTGAAGTGTGAATTTTTTGGGGTGGCACTGTGGGACTCAACACGCAATCAATAAAGTTGTGGCCTATTTCGCCCATTAACCTAATACTTTGTGTTCTGTGTCTTCATTTCTCCTGGGGGGTGGGGCGGGAACTCGCTACGCAAAGCATTTGAGCTCTGAGAGTCTCATCTAAATATGCTTCTGGGTGGCATAGCTTTGGGAGGGAAGACTTTGATTTATTCTGGTCTCTTTGTTTCAGTCCTAGTGTGGGTTACGGTACGACTAGGTCTAAATCCCTCCTCTATCTATAGAATCAGAAGGGATCATTGCTATCAGTTATGCCCGACTGAAGACTCTGCATTTTCTTCTATGATGTATGTGTCACTTTTCATTAATTCTGAGAGGCCTGCTCCTTTAGAAACCAGAGTAAACAGAGTGGTGTGTTGGATTAGATCTTGGCTCTGAATAAATTTATTTTCCAGCGAGTGTTAAAAAAAGAAAAAGGAAAGAAAAAAAGAGCAAGGCCAAAACCCCTCAGAGCAGAAAATGTCACAGTGATTGCTAATACATTACTGCACAGAGAAATGCCTAATAAAGCCCCTATTAGGATGTCATACCTGCTTACTGCTGAATTCTCCAGAAAGTTTATTTGATATGTCTAAGCCAATTATCAAAGTCGTGGTGATAAGAAGCAGCTCAGTGGGCCCAAATATGTCAGATTAGAATGACTAAATTGTGGGAATTCATGGGCCTCTGCTTTGAATAATTAACTCGACTCTTTGTAAATGCATACACTCTGCAAAGTAATTTTCCCTTTACATGAGGCATTTTGCCCTTGCGTTGCCTTTGAAAAGTAAACTGCCAGAGAGGGCATTTGCTTATTTTTTTTTTACATTCTCCTTGTTTCTCCATCTTGGTACCCTGCTCACACCCTTCTTCTCTGGCTAGCCCTTGCTCTGGCAGGTGGGATACGTTGAAATCCGCTGCTGTGGCAGAGGAAGGCTGTAAAACTCTTTCCTTTCACCTGTGGAACAGGGGCTACATTCAAAGAAACAAGACTTAACTTCCAGCAAGAGATGTGCAATGCACACTTTGCAAAGTATGCAGCCAGGGCTGTGTGTACCCTGCAACAATCACATTGTTATGGCCAGTCATTCCTGGCTACACTTTCCCTTTGTGAAAATCCCTGTCAGGGAGTTTTCTTAGATGGCTGACTGATGTTTTCTTAGTAGAAAAGGCTGCGGGAAAACAATACACCATTGCTTCTCCTCGGCTAGGATAGTTTAAAGGTAACAAAGGATGTTTAAGTCCAGTCAAATTAAATTATGAGGTGAGGTGTGCATCTTGCTTTTCAGGCCGAGGGAGCCGGTGTTTGTCTGCAGACAGCTTTTCTGGGTCATGTAGCCAGCATGATGAAACCGCTACTGGCACACGGAGGACCGCGACAAGTGCCAGAGCATATGGAAACACCATTTACCTTCCCGCTGCAGTGGTACCTATTTATCTATTTGCACTGGTGTGCTTTCCAACTGCTAGGCTGGCAGAAGCTGGGGCAGAGCAACGGGAGCTCAGCCCATCACGGGGATTTGAACTGTCAACCTTCTGATTGACAAGCCCAAGAGGCTCAGTGGTTTAGACCACAGCGCCACCCGCGTCTTGAGTTTAAGAGAGAGAGATTCATTGTTTTTACACAGAGAACTTAAGTTATCTCTCTGTTGAAAAAGAAGGATTTTGTGTTTTAATTGCCTCTTCCAGCTTCTCCAGGACAGCTGCCTAGGCTTCAAAGAAACATACCTATTCCCTGAGAGCCATGAGCTCATTGTCCTGAGCACACACACACGACTTGTGTCACAATGTGACGTTCTGTACAGTGCACTTGGATATCCCCAACCTACAGGATTTTTACCTGCATACTTGTTATTGTTTACTGAGTCATTCCCCCACAAGTGTCCCGGAAAAACTGGGACATCCCATTCTTGCCCTGGGATGCGAGCAGAAGTCATGCACTGGCAGTGTGGCAGCAGCGGGAGGTGCCATTACCGAAAGCACGCCTCATGTTTCGTGTTACAAACGGACCTCTGAAACGGATTAAGTTCGTAACCGGAGGGACCACTGTAGTTGATATACCAAATATTTACAGGTTATAGCATCACGTCAGAGAATGCCAGAGGTGGAGTGCACTCTACGTGGGGCTAGCGGTGGTCCTAAAGGGTCTTCACTGTTTCCCAGTACGTTTTTGAGCACAATTCAAAGTGTTGGTGCTGACCTTTAAAGCCCTAAATGGCCTCGTCCCTGAAGGAACATCTCCACCCCCATCATTCAGCCTGGATACTGAGGTCCAGCTCTGAGGGCCTTTTGGCGGTTCCCTCACTGTGAGAATTGAGGTTACAGGGAATCAGGCAGAGGGCCTTTTCGGTGGTGGCACCCCCTGGTGGAACACCCTCCCACCAGATGTCAAGGACTATATAACCTTTAGAAGACATCTGAAGGTAACAATTAATGTTTTATTATGTCTTTATATATGCTGGAAGCTGCCCTGAGCGGCTGGGGCAAACCAGTCAGATGGGTGCAGAATTATTATTATTACTATTATTATTAGAAAATAACTGAATTAATTAACAAGAAGTACCTAACTTCTGGTGTGGTGGTTGATGGTAAGGGAACCTGAACCCTCCCTCAATTAGATAACATTTTTTTTTTTTTGCGTTCAGGTCTCCATTCATTTCCATGCTTCTGTTTGTGTAGTATCCTAGGATCATTTCCATGGAAACGGTGTCCTTTGTTTCTTCACTGCTTTTATGCTTTGGTTGTATCTCTCTCTCACTTGAAGCTCTAAGGCAGCATCGCAATTTCCACAGAAACTAATTGTTGTGTCATAAACAGCAGATTATGTGTGCAGGTGGAGGCTACGCAGCCCCCCCATTAAAATCTTTTTTAAAATAACAATCTTGTATCCTAGCAATGAAAAAAAAATGTCATGGAATGAAGAATACAGAAGGGAATTGGTTAAATTAATAAAAGACAGGCAAACTTTTTATTTAAAAAACCAGACGGCTTCTGATATGGATGCCATCGTTTCGTACGCTTTTTGTACACGGCTTGGCCCCCAGGCTCACCGAAAAGAAGAGACATTAGCCTTAGTAGGCAAGTGCAAGAATAGGAGACGATATTTAGCATGTCTTGTAACAAGAAAACTGCAGGCCATGCTTGAGGAGATACCGCTTATGCTGATGCACGGAAGAAGTCCCAGTAGTAAAATTCCGAGATTGGAATGTTTTATAAATAGTAAAATTCAAAGATGGGCTCAGTCCGTTTGGACCAAGATCTGCAAATGATGTGTATCTTTGTAATTTTATTTTGCACTTATATATGTGCAAGGCTCAGCGCTTTTACAGCCCGGAAGCGAAAGGCTGGGCTTCGCAGTACTGCTGACTGGAAAGTAATTAAGTTTTATAAATACCTCTTGAGTGGCTGTAAGATTTTTACATATATGCTAAGTATATTTTCGAAAGCTGAAAAATCAGGGGTCAGAAGAAATAGCCATAACTTTTCTATAACAAGAGGAAGAAGTATTTTAAAATGCTGGCACCAGACCTTTTTACTAATTATCTCCTTTTAATATGAAACATGTTTTGATTTCTTTTGATTAAGAATATGGTTCTTCGAGGCAGCATGAAGAACTACAGAGACGCTGGGTCATTCCTTACCTAGAAGCTCTCCATCTTCTTTTGGATGGAGGTGGGACAGACCGGGATGGGGTGCCAACCTTTGGTGGGGCAAAATGAAGGACAGGTCAGGCAATATAGGGCACAGTTAGGGGGGATTGGGGGACTAAAAATTACTTTTCTTAGTGCAGAAATGCCTTCAAAGCAATCCATTGCAATGGCACATGGGGCTTACAGTGCTTTATTCAATAAAAACAACAAAAAAAGCACTATGATTTACAACTGTAAGAAAAATATTGCGTATTACATGGCTGGGTTTTGAATAGCATCCCTTTCACAAACATTGTAGTTGTTTGTGACCACCTTGCATGTGTGAATTTGGACTTTGGCATGCTTTGAGAGATTACAGAGCCAGTGTGGTATAGTGGTTAAGAGTGGTACACTCGTAATCTGGTGAACCGGGTTCGCGTCTCCGCTCCTCCACATGCAGCTGCTGGGTGACCTTGGGCTAGTCACACTTCTCTGAAGTCTCTCAGCCTCACTCACCTCACAGGGCGTTTGTTGTGGGGGAGGAAGGGAAAGGAGAATGTTAGCTGCTTTGAGACTCCTTTGAGGAGTGATAAAGCAGGATATCAAATCCAAACTCTTCTTCTTCCACAGCAGCTTCTGGTACCCTTCAGTGTCTTCCTACTTCTCTTACTTTGACCCTGAAGTGAAAAATACATTTTCACTTTGCCAGAGTGGTTGGTTTTTTTGGTCACAATAGTCACTGGTACAGAGTACTGGAACCTCTTCCCTTTCCTGCCCACGACAGCCATTTTGTGCTGATACCCATGGCACTTTGATTAAAGTGTTCTGCCACCTCATTGTTTACCCACTGCTCCCCCAAAAGCACCGGGCTTCCTAATAAAGTTGGTGTGATCTAGTGGTGAGGACTACACAGGCTTGGGCAATTGCATTGTCTAGATAACATGCACGTTTTGAATCTTAAATGCATGTTGCATTCAAAAACCAAAAGAAACGTCTTATTAATATTTTGGAATAGATCTGTTTCTTATGACTTGAATGCTCTTGTTCATTTTCAAATGAGTTGAAATGATGGACGTTTTATGACACCTTGATTCCAGTTTGTTACAATTTCTAGAGGACAAATAAAAATGATCTTGAGGATGCATTCTGTTGGATAGAGTTGCCAGCTGGTAGAGTTGCCAGCTAGCCATTCCTAGTTAGAGAAATTGTTTGTAAAATGTGCTGTTACAAAACTTAAAATAACAGTCGTGTGAGGTCTTTCTGTGGCAAATGTATTTTCTACCAGAGTTTGTGAAGCCTTTCCCAACTGCAATGAAATACTACGCTTTTTGAAGTAAATAACCTCAACATATTATTTATTAAATTTTTACTGTAAAATTGCCCTGACTTTTCACATGACAGGCAAACAAACAAACAAACAAACAAAAACACCACATTACCCAGAGACACTGTTTTGTTTAAGTGGGAACTGTTTTCTTATTGTATCCATTGTCTATGTTCTGGTTAGAGATCCCATTAATGATTGCCGCAGATAACCGAGGTTGAGAAAACGATTCTTCCAAATCATTAGTCTATTTCTTGAGGTGCCTTATTGAAGGCAGAACATTTTAACTGCAAAAAATTGATTTAGTGGTATATCCTTTTAGAGCCTTTCAGATTGCTAATTAGCACAGGTTATATGCCTTAAGTGTAGCCACTGGTCGAGAAGTAAATGAGTGGAGAGGTAACTCATCAATAGAAAACACCATTGGCATCACTAGCTGTGTAGCACTGTGAATCTTTCTTTTAAAAGAACACATCTATGTTTGCATCTTTAGTAAAGGTAAAGGGACCCCTGAACATCAGGTCCAGTTGTGGCCGACTCTCGGGTTGCGGTGCTCATCTCGCTTTATTGTCCAGGGGAGCCGGCGTACAGCTTCTGGGTTATGTGACCAGCATGACTAAGCCGCTTCTGGCGAACCAGAGCAGCGCACGGAAACGCTGTTTACCTTTCCGCCAGAGCGCTACCTATTTATCTACTTGCACTTTGACGTGCTTTCGAACTGCTAGGTTGGCAGGAGCAGGGACTGAGCAACGGGAGCTCACCCCGTCACGGGGATTCGAACCGCCAACCTTCTGATTGGCAAGCCCTAGGCTCAGTGGTTTAGACCACAGCGCCACCCGCATCCCTCGTTTGCATCTTCACCTTGCCCTATTTCACAGGAGCAGGTTAAAATTAGTGAAATGGAAAACATTGAAAATCTTCCCTATACAGTCTTCAGCTGTCTTCTAAAGGTTGCATAGTTACTTATCTCCTTGACTCGGGAGCGGGGTTGCATAACTCCATACCTTCCAACATTTCTCCTATGGAAACAGGGATGTCCAAAGGAAAAGCAGGACATTCCAGGATCAAATCAGAAACCAGGATGGCTTCTGCAAACCTGGGACTGTCCCTGGGACACTTGGAGGGTCTGCCTTTTCCATCTGTGGAGGAGCATGGCTCACAGCGATGTCTTCCTCTCCTGCAACTTTTGACTTCATCTGCTAGCAACCCCAGGGCTTATTAAGTAAGCTGTCAATGTATCACCCCGTGTGATTTGCAGATATGCCAGACGAGAGTGAAAGGCTCTCCAGGCTTAATGCGCTTAAGATAAGGGGGAAGCTCCTTCTGAAAGAAGTGGAAAGATCCTGCAGCTCTCAATAAGCCCGTCCAAATTGTCTGCCGGGCACTGGAGGATGAAATTGAGTTTAGCACGACAACATGTACTGCCAAGTGCAGGCCAGCGAGTAAATATTTAAAGGATGTAGCTTACGCTTCTTGGGCTGCTCTACCTGAATTTTCTTTAGATGACAGGAAGTAGCCGAGTGCACTGCGCAGCAAGATTAGGCCTTCGGAATGAGGTTGTTGAGATTAAACACTCATTTCCCAAGTAACCCTCCATTATGGCTAAATGGTTGTGGACATATCTCGTGGAAGGAGAGAGAGGGAGAAAGTTCTGCTTGGCTGCATGATTAAGCATTCAGAGGACTATATAATTGGTAATATACATTTTATATTCCCATGTAAATAAAATTCTTTATTTAAGCAGCGCAATGTAGAATACTTAAAACCTTGTCAGCTAATAACTCACAAGAGACAGGAAGACATAAAAAGTCTAAGCGCAAGGGCAAGTGTCCCTCTCCCAACCTCCAGGCATGATTGATCACTGAAAGTTGTGGTTTTGCCACATAAATGTAATTTATGAAATGCAAACATGCAGATCCAGTAAATAGAATATCTGTGTCTGGGGTGGGGAGAAATCACCACAAGTTTTCTGCCATCTGTTTTTCTTGATATCTGTGGTTCTGATGTTGGTTGGAGTGCCCTGTGAAAGTGCATAGAACATTTTCTTTTAGTAGGCCTTGGATGGCTGAGGAAGTACAGTTCATACTTTGCTCTCCCGTAAACGTTCAGCCCGGACACTGAGGGTCTAGTTGCCGCATTCTGGCACACACCCACCCAAATAGGAATGGATGGTGGCTTCTCTGTGGTAACACCCACCCAGTGGAACGCCCTTCCATCAGATATCAAGGAAATAAACAACTTCAGTAGATTCCGGCGTATAAGACGACTTTTTAACCCTGGAACATCCTCTAAAAAGTTGGGGGTCGTCTTATACGCTGGGTATGGGTTCGCTGGGCAGCGGCAGTGGGCGGCAGGCTTTGCTCCACGCCGGGAGGAAGCCGCCCAGTGAAGCTGGCTTAGCATCGCTAGGCAGCTTCCTCCGGGCGCAGAGCCCACCGCCCACTGCCGCTGCCCAGCAAAGCTGCCCCGTATAAGACTGGGCGTATAAGATGACCCCCCAAATTGGCAGCTGCCAATTTGGGGGGACGTCTCATACGCCCAGTCGCCTAATATGCTGGAATCTATGGTATCTGACTTTTAGAAGACACCTGAAGACATTTAGAAGACATCTGAAGATAGGGAAACTTTTAATGTTTCATGTTTTATCATGTTTCTAATATTCTGTTGGGAGCCGCTCAGAGCAGCTGGGGAAACCCCGCCAGATGGGCGGGGTATAAATAATTTATTTAGGGCATTTTGCTGGCATCAGATACCAAGGCCATCTGCTTGCATTGCACAGGCTACCATTATTATTATTATTATTATTATTATTATTAGTTAAAAATGTGCTTATTTGCTTATCGAAAGTGCCTCACCCTTCTCCTTCAGCTAACCTTACTAATTTATGTAGCAATCCTGCAAGTACAGTGGTACCTTGGGTTAAGAACTTACCGGTAATTCGTTCTGGAGGTCTGTTCCTAACCTGAAACTGTTCTTAACTTGAGGTACCACTTTAGCTAATGGGGCCTCCCGCTGCTGCTGCCGCACTATTTCTGTTCTCATCCTGAAGCAAAGTTCTTAACCCAAGGTACTATTTCTGGGTTAGCGGAGTCTGTAACCTGAAGCGGCTGTAGCCTGAAGTGTCTGTAACCCGAGGTACCACTGTATAGCTAATTAACTGTGGTCTGCTTGGGAAGAAATGATGCAGGACTCCTCTGCTTTTGTAAAGATAAAGTGCTTTATATGTGTTATAACACTGTGACACCAGAGGGCGCTGTGGAATCCCGTTTTTCACCAACGGGATTTCCCGGCATGAAGTTTACAATGTGTTTTACTAAATCACTTCTTTGATGAGTCTGGATACAGCCCCATCCTGCCCCACTCCTTCCACTGTCTTGTGTGCCAGGAAAGATGTCCTTGAAGGACCAATGTGTCTCAGGCACAGAAAGGACACGAAGCACAATTACACAGGGTAGGCTGAGAAATCAGTGTTACAGCACATGCCTAAACTTTTCATAGGACCCAACTAAGGAAAGGAGAAATAGTAGATTTCCAGTTTTTCCTAGAGTGGGAGGTGGGGGGTGGCAAAGTAAGAGAAGGGGGGGTGTGGGGAAACCCAGACTATTTTATTTCACCATTAAAAAATGAACAGGGGGAAAAACGGGTTAGAGGCCTAAGGCTTGGATTTGACATAAAAGATTCAAGGTTATCTTAATTATGATCTTTTATCTTTAATTTCTAAGAACAAATGCTCACAGAAAAGAAAGTGACAACTTTTATCTAACCATTCCCAGAATATGGGAGTCAATGGATAGATCTATAATTAATTATTCTACGGAGATGGTGGGTGGATTGAGGCCACCAGCTCATTTGGTGGTGTCTCAAGTGGTCAGCTTTCTCCATATTTCATGGCCGTTTATGACAACTCTTTAGGATGGGGGTGGAGAAACATGAACAGATGTTGATGGCCTTTGACTGTGACTCCCATTATCCCTGACCACTGGCCATTCTGGCTGGAGCCGAGTGCTGCTTTTGACAAAGAGAGGGCAGAACGGAAAATGATTTCCTTCTTGTATTCCACACATGCTCAACAGACAGGGCTGTCTTTAGCATATGCACCACCAGGGTGCAAAGATCTGCCCCGTGGCCCCAAATTTAGTTTAGCCATTGGGGGGAGCGAGCTCAAATTTGTTGAGCTTTTTTCGTGAAGGGAAATCACTCATCTGTAGCAACAACACAGTGGAAAAAAACCTGCTTTTGTTTCCTGACTCGTTGGAGTAACAGAGCAATGATGGAGGACTTCCGCTCCATTGCTTTTCACTGCCGCCGATCGAGAGGGACTGCTGTACAGTAGGTATACATTTGGCACGCCCCAGAATTCAGTGCCTGGGTGCACCGCACCCCTTGCACCCCTGGGTAAAGATGGCCCTGTCAACAGAGGGTACGGCAAGTGCTCCCACCCATTTGTGTGAGGGGTGGGAAAAGCTGCTGCCATTTGTAACGGGGTAGCCATGTTCCCCACCCCACCCTACAATTTCATGAGAGCAGGAGATTGTCACAGTCTCATCCAGTGGTGTAGCGAGGGGAGGTGGGAGGGGTGTGTGGCTCTGGGCGCATGTTTCTGAGGGGGGGCGCCCACAACAGGTTGCCTCATCGAGAATGGAGCTGCACAGAGACAAACTGCTGGGGCAGTGCCTCTTTTTCCTTGCGGCCGGTGGAGGGACGACCCTGTGTGCCTCATGTTGGGATGTGTCCAAGGAAATGGGGGCAATTGGCAGGCCCTCAGCTGGCTCCAGCCCACCGGCCGGCAGCCGGGCGAACTCCGGTCCTTGGAACAGCATGTAACTGAGACTCAAGCTTCAGAAACCCTCAGAAGCTGAGCACGCAAGCCAGCAGAGATAAGAACTCTTTGCAACAGAAGGGCAGATTAGAGGCTGTGTAAAGCGTATTTACAGGCATTTTATTCAGCATCAGGACAAAAGAAAAACATGTCTGCTCCCCTTCATGTCCAAGCAAACAGCATAAGCAAAAGCTATACACAAACGGAAGTTCCCAGCAAGCTGTGCTGGAATGTAAACAGACATGTGACATACAACAACTCCACATATCTGTTAAGGTATGAAGGAATGGGTTTCCCAAAACCCAAAACTGACTGTGCAGGCAGTTTTAAACTGCACCAAAATCCCTATTTTTCCTTAGCTAAAATGCATAAACTTGAGCCGTTGAGCAAATGCATAACAAGAACACAGCTCTCTCCTTTATCAGTTTGTGACGTCAAGGATGACCCTGACTGTACCAGTAGAAACAGAGAAAACACGTTTGTGCCTTATCTTATGTTCTTACCACAAAGACGCACAGACCCAAGTCTGGGAACAACGCCAGAAGCGTGTTCTCTGAGATGATGACCCCTTCCTCCAAGAGAAGAGTAGGAAGAGGAAGATCCTTTTATGGTCAGGAGTGCAGGAAGGAAATCCCTTTTATGGTTAAGAGTGCTGGAGCAGGAAGATCTGTGATGTCAACCTGCGTGTACAAGCTGACGTGGCTGGGGAAGGGGGAGAGGGTGTCTGGAGGATATATATACTGCATGAAACTTCTCATTTCTTTGGACCTGCTGTGGACTTGATCATGCAAGTGCCTTCTGCTATCCGGAGAGCAGAATAAACTCTTTCTTTGAACCAACCTTGGTGTCATTTGACTTCCTTCCTCCTGTCCCGGAGCAACGCAGACCCAATTGGTGAACTCCAATAAGGCTACAGAACGGAATATCGTAACACCTCGCCCCTGGGCCACCAAGAGGGAAGGAGGGTGAGGGCACTGCCACCGCCCACTGAGGAGGGAGGGATGAAGAGGAAGGCAGGACAGCACTGCTGGAGCCACGTGCATTGCCCAGGGTGCCTCTCTGCAAGGATAGGAGGAGCGAGGTGACACAGCTTTGCTTTACTCTGCCTTAGCTCTGCTCCCAGGTTGGGGCTAGTTTGCAAGGAGAGACTCCCTTGATTAGATGCTGGCCGGTAAAGGGACTGATGGCTGCACAGTCCACCGGGTGGCACAACACTTGCCCTGCCCTGGGCACCGGCAACGCACACTACGCCCCTGGTCTCATCACTCACTCACAGGGGTTTGTGGGTCTTGCTCTACGCTATTGAAAACTAATGGTGGCAAGAAGATGCAAGTGACTGGAAGGCTTCTTCTGGACCTTCTTAGAAGGTGGATATTTTTTTTAAAAATAAAAATGGACAGAGGCAGGCAGCATTGGAGAATGGGATCCATAGAACTGCAGATTCTAAAAGAAGCTAAAGAGACTCATGATGCACTCAATGTCATGATGCAGCTGGATTGGATTCGGGGAGTCCACTTTGGAGTCCGAGTTCTGTGGGTTCCTTATTCGAAGTCACCTCTGGCTCTTGACAGATGCCTGTTTTCTTATGCACAGGGTATCCTGTCCTTCGTTCTCATTGAACCTGGGTGCAGGGACTTGTGGGAACTGCCTCCACTTGCCCCAGGTCACCATGACAAAAATAATAATCGCAAATGAATAGATGGGCCTCTGTAGATAATCTGGTCCAAGGAGCACATGTCAAGGGCGGTGAAGTCAGCACAGTTTTCTTCAGGGGGGAAAAGAAACCTTTCTGATAGGAGAGACATGCATAAAACAGAAGGCAAAGAGGCAAGAATGTATATCAATCTCCAAGGTGGTGAATGCTGGTAACAGCAGGATATAAAAGTTGCACAGCAGCAGATCTGTCTTGCTGCATTTCCCTCTGCTGTTTTGCTGTATGTATGTCCTCCAGAAATATAAAACTGTGCAGTGAAAACTATTGTAGGGTGGGCGAGGCAGGAGGGATAAGTTTTGCATCTAATGCATGCACAAATAAGAATCTAGAGTCTAAAGTTAAAATATTGATGTAGACAGTTGAATATCTACATTTTATTTCAGTCAGTGACTTGGCTAGTCAAGACAGTGGAATCTTTACCGGGGCAACAGTAATAAATCAATAATTGTTATCAGTGGTGTGCGGTGAAATTTTTCGTAGAGAAACAGTTAGGGCCAGAGACGACAGTTTGCGAGGGCGATTGGTGAGAGGTGTCACAACTTCCTGACATCGTGAGCATGAACATCTCACCTCCCTCCCTAACCTGGGCAGAAGCTTCCTGGGCTTTGGGAAGGGGGCACCAAGGGGACATTTCAGGGACTAGACTAGCCCCCTAATCAAATGAGCGCATGCTGCTGATTTTTATCCATTGTATGTTCTCCATGCCATTAGTAAAAGGCATCCTCACTGCAGCATCTTCACTGGCACAAAGACTGGAGAAGGCATTTCTGGAAGTACAGAGGTATTGGCAGGATTGCGGGAACCAGGGCTGGCCAAGACACTACGCCACTTCAAATGGGTCTTCCAGAGCTGAGTAATATTGTCTTCCATGAACACGATTTTAACAATGAGTCCATAAGTGACTGTGGGGGCCAATTCTGGATCCACACATCCTCCCACAGTGGGGACATAGGTCTAAACCACAGACCCCAGGGCTTGCTGATCAGAAGGTCGGTGGTTCAAATTCCTGTGACAGGGTGAGCTTCCATTGTTTGGCCCCTGCTCCTGCCCACCTAGCAGTTCGAAAGCATGTCGAAGTGCAAGTAGATAAATAGGTACCATTCCGGCAGGAAGGTATCTACTTGCACTTTGGCATGCTTTCGAACTGCTAGGTTGGCAGGAGCTGGGACTGAGCAACGGGAGCTCACCCCACCGCAGGGATTCGAACCACCGACCTTCTGATCAGCAAGCCCAAGAGGCTCAGTGGTTTAGACCACAGCACCACTCGCGTTTCACTACATGATGGCATTTTGGTTTCACCCTCTTTCTCATTTTTCCAGTCTTAAAAGTTCACTTCTTCACATTTCCACATCAGTTTGTGATTGTTTTTTTAAGTCCTCATGAAAACTCACCAACATTTTAGTGTGAATTTTTCCTAATATAGACGTTTGTATGCACGCAGTGGTGCCTTCCCTGTGGAACGCCCTCCCTTCAGATGTCAAGGAGATAAAGAACTACACAACTTTTAGAAGACATCTGAAGGCAACCCTGTATGGGGAAGTTTTTAATGTTTGATGTTTTACTATGTTTTTATATATGCTGTAAGCCTCCCAGAGTAGCTGGGGAAACCCAGCCAGATGGGCAGGGTATAAATAATAATTATTATTTCACTGCAAAGCCAATTCTCCTCATACCATTTTCACTCACATTTTTCTTCACTCACGCGCATTTCTGTGCATGTTCTGCCTCACTATACGCATTTTTATACAATTACCTAGCTGGAGAACTGCACTGAAAAATTCAGAGAACTGCGAATTTTTAAGGATGCCTATGTTTCCGTGTGCTGCTCTGGTTGGCCAGAAGCGGCTTGGTCATGTTGGCCACATGACTTGGAAGCTGTATGCCGGCTCCCTTGGCCAATAAAGCGAGATGAGCGCCACAACCCCAGAGTCGGCCACGACTGGACCTAATGGTCAGGGGTCCCTTTACCTTTTTATGTTTCAATTTGCATCTTGTTTTGGACACTGCAAATCAGGTAAGTTCACTTTTGAATCCAAACCAAATTCAATTTCTCCCCCTATTCCTAGGTTTCACCTGTCATACCAGCAACAGCAGCAGATACGCTCTGTGCTTATGATAATAGTTTATTTTCTTCCAAATTATGCTGTTTTAAATGTGCACTTCCTTTATGTGCACTTAAATTTGCCTTCCTTTAGCAATGTTTTCTTTTGAAATGTTTGGGATAAATTTTTTGTTTGTTAACTTTGCTGTGTTAAATGTGCATTCCATAGTCGACCTCCTTTGTAATGTTTTACATTGAAATCTTTTAAGATAACATTTTACTTTCCTGTTAATGATACGACTTTGGATGTACTGTATACTTTCTATTTGACTTTCTTCTGTAATGTTTTCTTCTGAATTGTTTTATTTGATGCTTTAAAATAAGTTGTAAACCACAGTGGAATATTTTTCTTAAAAATATAAGACAGCATAAAAATTAAATAAATAAATAGGACATAGATTTTTTAAATTAGTCAAAGCTTTGGGAAAAGAGGAATGTTGCTCTTTCTCTCAGGAAACAGATACAGTCATACCTCGGGTTACAGTCGCTTCAGGTTGCATTTTTTCGGGTTGTGGACCACTGAAACCCGAAAGTATTGGAACGGGTTAGTTCCAGGTTTCGGCAGTTGTGCATGCGCAGAAGTGTAAATCGTGCTTTGTGCATGCACAGAAGCACCGAATCGCAACCCGCACATGCGCAGACACGGGTTGCAAATGCTGTGGGTTGTGAACGTGCCTCCTGCACAGATCACATTTCCAACCCGAGCGTCCACTGTACACCTAAATTCCTAGAATAAGCTGCAACACTGACTTTGGAGGGGGGTGGGTTAAATAAATCTCCCATCTGGATTATCCCTGACAATCTGGAGGGGAGAGACTTCCTGCTGTCCACCAGGCAAAGCCTTTTACCACCTTCCTTTCCAGACTATGACTTTTAGAACACCAGAAGCAGCTGGGAGGAGAGGAGTTCAGGAATATTTTTAAAAACACAATTCTATAAGTTGTGTGTCTCTGCTTCTGAGTTTGCATTGTGTCATTTTATGAGCTGTGGCTTGCCGTTGATTATAGTTTAGAAATTATTTATTGTAATTGTTAAGAGTGATTTCTGTTTAGTTTCTGTTTGCTGATATTTAATATCATTCTGTAGTGTTCTAATGGATGATTGAATATTACTTGATTTGTTATCAGTTGCTTATTTTAAAGTTATGTTTTTATTATCACTTTTTTATTGGATTATATTGTTATAAGGTGTGAATTCTTTGTTGTTTCTTCAGCTTATAAACTGCCTTGGGTATAGTAAAATAGAAAGGTGGTGTACAAATTAAAAGTGAAATGAAATCTCTTCTCTCCTATTTCTTTATCCCACACCATATGCTGTTTGTGTTGTGGTTTCCCCTTCTCAACCCGAAGGTCACCAGCTTCAGCTTCTGTCCTGAGACAGGGCTGCATTGCAGCAAGCTGTTCAGTGTTCTTACCTGTTAAGGATGCTGTCCTTCAAAGGAGATGTCAATCTGAGCTTTCTGTTCCTTACCCTTTTTACTCAGATCACTATTTGGATATAGATAGATGATAGATAGATAGATAGATAGATAGATAGATAGATAGATAGATAATTTATTACGGTCAGAGACCAGCTTATAAAACACACTTGGGGGTACAATCTCAGAAGGAAAGCAAACATTGAAAACAATGTACAACAATAAATTTAAAATTTATAAATGCGATAAGCGTATAGACACTTAAAACGTTAAGATAAGCTACCACAGAGAGATGACCCAGAGTCACCCATGGAACAGAGTTTGGGGATTTTCTTAACGAACTAGTTTGGGTCGGGGGATGCTCTGCACCTACAGATCTGTACGCAAAATCTGGCAATCATCTGGGTTGTCTTATGATATTTGCCTAACAGGAAAAGGTCAAATTTTTGCTTTTCTGGGAGGTCAGCGAGCCTCACCAGCAGGGGATCAATGGTCTCACTATGTGCCTCTTCATAGATATAGAGAGA
>JAXCMG010000089.1:3244473-3366474 GCA_034642415.1 Podarcis siculus | reverse complement strand
TATATATATATATATATATATATATATATATATATAACTGTAATCTCTTTTCTTCATGAATTGCTGGAGAAAGTTCAAAGAACGCAGCAGATTTTTTTTTGGGGGGGGCAAACTACTAGTGCTATAACCACTGCTCCCTGCCCTTTTCAGCAACTGTTCTTGTGTATACAGGGGTACCTCAGGTTACAGACACTTCAGGTTACATACGCTTCAGGTTACACACTCCGCTAACCCAGAAGTAGTGCTTCAGGTTAAGAACTTTGGTTCAGGATAAGAACAGAAATCGGGCTCTGGCGGCGCAGCGGCTCAGGAGGCCCCGTTAGCTAAAGTGGTGCTTCAGGTTAAGAACATTTTCAGGTTAAAAACAGACCTCCGGAACGAATTAAGTACTTAACCTGAGGTACCACTGTAGTTCTGTGTTCTCTTGTGGTACAAAATGTGGGACAAAAGTGGATATTTATTTATTGCTTGTTTGCTTCTATGCCTGGTGTGTTTAGCTGCGTCTTGCAGTTCAAGTAATGGCATTCCTGTCAGATGCTTATATGTGGGTATTGATACCAGAATTCAGCCATATCTGAATCAGGGGTAAGTGTTCTTAATGCAGGACTGGATGGGTTTTTAAGGTTAAGGAAGGGTTAAGGAATGGTTTTGATAACAAAGATGGACACATGACGCCCTACTTTTCACGTTCATAATGCATTATTACCTTGTCTTTTTATCATTCATTTTTAATCGTTTTGTGCTGCTATATCGGTGAAACATTGCTCATATGTGCCTATGTAGCATTTTACCCCCCCTTTTGTTACTGCATTCAAACTCCAACCCCCCCTTCAATGGTATTTGAGGGGTGGTGTTCAATTTCTCCTCCTGCCTTTTGCTTCTTGCATTCAAGCAGATAATAAAGGACACAGAGGGAGCGGGGGGAGAGAATTAAAATGTGACACCAGTGTGTGGAACAGAGCAACCAGCAACTAGCAGCAAGGGGGGACAGACCCCAGCATTTTGGAAAATAGAGTGGCTGGGTATTACTAACATTTGATGGGGGGGGGGGGGAAACCAAGGTAAAAAGCGTTTTAATTAACAAGTATGCCCTGTGACGTACCCAATGTCGTTCTAATAGGGGGAAATAACATGAAACAGGTCAGTGTAGATCCAGCCTAAGAGCTGAAGGTGGCTTCAAATGCAATAGGCAGAATGCATTGCTCCATAGACCAGATAAGTACCGAAAGCCAGGCTCCTAGTATTTATGATGGTCATTTGCTATTAAATGCATATCCTGCCTTAAGAGGGACCCAGTGAGGGCCCCGAGGAGTTCAGAAAACAAGATTAAAATTACAGCATGAATATTTTAAAAGTCTTATAAAACCAGCACACATACCTCACGATTTAGCCGTAAAAATGTTACACTAACTCTGTTCCCTTTTGGGCTTGCACAAAAGGCTCCGAGGCGTGAGCACACAGGTAAAGCCATCTGCAAATAATCACCACCACTGCTTTGGCTTACTCTGAAAGACATTTTGTGGGGTTTTTTTAAGCATTCCTGCTCAATTGCTAGAGAAACGCAAAGGAGTGTTTGGGGCCATTCAGTGGAGTAGGAATGGACAGATTGGTCTGTTTCTATCCTGTGTCACCCCCCCACCCCAATGTGTTCACTCAGAAGCATGTCCCACCCTCCTCCCATGTTAATCCATATAAAAAAAAAATCCACATATTACATGTTTCCAGAAAACATGTGATGGAAAAGTAAACATCCAAAAGGAAGGAGGATGCTTTTGTTGTTGTTGTTTAGTCATGTCCGACTCTTCGTGACCCCATGGACCAGAGCACGCCAGGCACACCTGTCTTCCACTGCCTCCTGCAGTTTGGTCAAACTCATGCTGGTACCTTCGAGAACACTGTCCAACCATCTCGTCCTCTGTTGTCCCCTTCTCCTTATGCCCTCCATCTTTCCCAACATCAGGGTCTTTTACAGGGAGTCTTCTCTTCTCATGAGGTGGCCAAAGTATTGGAGCCTCAGCTTCAGGATCTGTCCTTCCAGTGAGCACTCAGGGCTGATTTCCTTAAGAATGGAGAGGTTTGATCTTCTTGCAGTCCATGGGACTCTCAAGAGTCTCCTCCAGCACCATAATTCAAAAGCATCAATTCTTTGGCGATCAGCCTTCTTTATGGTCCAGCTCTCACTTCCATAGGAGGATGCTAGTGCCTCACCAAAAATACCACAAAACTGAGAATGGTGCCTGCACATTCTGCCTCACATCTCAGATTCTACAGATTATAGAAACTAACTTTAAAAAAAGCAAAGCTGGGAGTCAGAAGGTTATGATTCACATGGGGAGAGGGCACTGCCCACTCAAACACACATGTATAGTACTGTGCTTTGCGTGTACGTGCAAAAGACTTTAGAGTAGAGAAGCTAGGGACAATTGATCAACTCTTCCTTCCTCCTTCCTCAAAACCAACTCTCTACACTCCTTTCCCTTCTTTGGGCTTCCAGATGTGTGTTTACTAAACTAACACATAGAAAAAATGAAATAACTCATAGCTAACATGCAGAATTCTCAAAATAATGTTATTAAAAATGGCAGAAGAGACGAACAATTTTGTTTGAAAGAAAACACATAAGTTTTTGTCCCCTTAGCTCTACCATATTATTAGAAAATTGGTATTTTAATGCTTTGAAGTTGTAGCCCTGTCTCTGGCCTGCGTCTCTCTTGGCTAAACACTTTGTGATTAATTGTGCTATATCCTAGGCATAAACAGTGTTTAAAAAGATAGAATTGTAGAAATTTGTAAAAGAAGCATATTCTGTGAATAATGATCCAAACCCTGTTTCTTCCAGTAAAGAATGGATTATGTCCTTTGGCTTTGATAAAACTCAAAAGAAAATGGGTAAATTGTTCAATAACTTACAAAGAACAAAATTCAAGATGATCTATGCAGAAAACATTAATCTTCTGTTATCACATGAATACGCCACCAATCTGGCCTCAGGATCTATGATGCCACTCAATAAAATTTATCATTTTTGATAGGACCCCATTAATTTACTACAGTTGTACTCAATGCTATGGCCGTGTGGTGTGAACTCACCTTTGATATATCTCGACTCCTTTACTGTGCTGAATCTCATTATAGATTCTCTCCCCTTTAAAAATGCAGCTCATAATTTGCAACACTACAGTTACCTCTAGACTAAGGATTAGCTTTTTATACAGACAAAACGGATGTCAAGCAAGGACAAAAAGTTTACTTTATTAGATCCTTTCTTCTTGTTAATTCAGAAAGCTCCCCAAGTGACTTCTAGTCTGTTTAAGACAATGGGTTTTAAACTTCTGGGAATGATTTCCATTGAAAAAAACTTTGTGCTTGTTGCAGATTGTAGAGGCTTCTGGATGTACATACTCAGTTTATATAGGGCAGGCACCAGTCCTATTGGGACTATGTCACCTCACTTGGACTGGAGTGCAAACTGGAGCACACACTGTATGCTTGTGAAACACGGACCACTTATAAACACCACCTCCAATTCCTCAAAAGTTTCCATCAACGGTGTCTCCGAAAAATGTTACACGTCACGTGGGAAGACAGGTGAACTAATGACAGTGTACTGGAAGAAGCAAAGATCACCAGTGTCGAAGCAACGATTCTTCAACATCAACTTCGTTGGACTGGTCATGTTGTGCGGATGCCTGATTATCATCTTCCAAAGCAACTACTCCATCCCCAACTTTAGAACAGAAAGCGTAATGCTGGTGGTCAACAAAAGAGGTTTAAAGACTCTCTCAAGGCAAATCTAAAAAAATGTAGTATAAACACTGACAACTGGGGAACACTGGCCTGCGAGCGCTCCAGTTGGAGAACAGCCTTTACCAAAGGTGTCATGGGCTTTGAAGATGCTCGCACTCAGGACACAAGGGAGAAATGTGCTAAGAGGAAGGCAGGCTTGGGACTTCCGGGTTGGCGCCATCGCCGAATGGCGGACTCCCTCCGAGCTCCGGAGGGAGCCTGCTCGGCAGGGGCTGGGTTCTACCGCACCGGCGATGCGGGGACCCTTAAAAACCACGGCCACGGGGGCCGTGGACTTGGAGACTCGGCTCGCACCGTTAGCGCCCTCCCGACTCGTGAAGGAGCCTTTTTAAAGGCTACGGATCGGGTGCCGGGGAGAAGCGTGGTGCTTTGAGTCCTCTGCCATCCCTGCCGAGCGAAGCCGCATGCCATCCGGCGGAGAGCGCTGACTTCTTCCATTAAGAATTCGGACTTTTAACAACAACCCGTGAGTAAATTGGAAATCGGGTTCAAAAGAGGAAAAAATTTTCGGATTGGAGACGAGCGGGGGGGGATCTAAAAAGGAAGTCAGTCCCCCCCCCCTATTGTAGACATTTTAAAACAAGGAACGGGAAGCCAAGGCCCAAAAAGAACGGCATTTTTGCTAAAATTAAGAATTCCATGATGGGAAATTACAAGAACTGTGCTGGAGGAAGAATTGAAGGAGAAGGAAAACGCACCCCCCCCCCTGGGAACCGGGGCGATTGACGAGTGAGCCTGGTGAAAAGAGCCGGTGATTTTGACAGCTGTCAAAGTAGCTGTCAAAGTCGGAATTTTAAAGAGGATTTTATTACGAGGACCTTGCTGGTTAAATTTGTTACAATTTGATATAATTTGTTAAGACTTGAATACAAAATGGCGAAAACACGGATAACAATCGGACTTTTGGAAACAAAGTTACAACAACCCCCTAGAGGAGCTTCGGGATATTACAAAGATGGGCGCAAGCCGGGAAAAAAACAACACTTCGGAATTTTACAGAACTGGTTATCTCCTGGGAAAGCTGCAAAACTGAAACTGAATTTCGTCTACAGGGTGTTTTGACTAAAAGAAGACAATAGAATTCTCTATGAAGAAAGGAAGGGACTGAACGCAAGTTTTTGTTCCTGAATAACAACAACCCATGTAGAGTTACTAAACATTTGAATAAGGAAGTTTTAGCAGTGGAACAAGAGAAAGCTGGACTACAATCTTGAAAGAACAATGGGGGGAGCTTTATAATTTGACAGTTTTGAAGATTAAGGAATTAATTTTTAAAAAATAATCCTAAAAATGGGAAATAATCCTGCAAGGAGTTGGGGGAAAAATGGGATAGATGGATTTAGGATTTCCAGGCAGAAAACATAGATTGGTGGATAGGGGAAATTAAACCGGGGAAGGGGGGGGAGAATTAGAATCCAAAGGCTTGCAACTACTTTCTGAATTGGTCTTTTTTTTTTCTCTACTATATTTTTATGTTTTATATTCTTATTCTGTGTGCTTTTATGTTAATGGAAAAAAAGGGGGGACATTGTGGAAAGAAAAGGGGTGGGCCATGGGGAGAGATCTTTTGTCTTGCTATCAAAGGGTTGGCATAAGTTTTGTACAAATTTAAATTTGAATAATGGGGTACACAAATTAAGTTTTAAATTAGAGATGGAACTTGTGGAAACAACAATATGAAAGGGGAATACGGTAGGGGTGGGGGAAGGGGGGAGTCCCAGAAAGTGGATGTTTGAAAACAAGGCTTCGAATGTATCTTTATTTTTCTTTTCTTTCTTTCTGTATTTTGGAAACTTTAATAAATATTATTATAAAAAAAAAAAAAAATAAGAGGAAGGCAGGCTTGGCAAACCCTCACCGTGATCAACTCCCACCCAAAAACCAATGTCCCCACTGTGGAAGGACGTGTGGATCCAAAATTGGCCTCCACAGTTACTTATGGACTGTTAAGACCATGTTCATGGACACAATCTTAGCTATGAGTCATCGCCAAAGAAAGAAGTAGCTAAACACTGCAGGAGAGAATTAGAAATGGCAGGCAAAATGTCTAACCAGGAAGCTTGCCTTCTAATACTGCTTTTCTGATGGGGAAGCTCTCATTAACTTTCAATGACCTCAAGGTTCCCTGGAACAATTCCTAGGGAAAAACGTTTTCATTCTATGCCAGGGTCTGCAGTCTCAGTAAGTGAGTGCATCAAATACATTGTAGTGTTGCACCACAAATACAAATATTGTAGATGACAGATCTGCAAGAACTGTCAGGAGCTCGTCCTACACTTGAGTAGGACCCTGGCAGAGACACATGCGCAACTGGCTTGTTCTCTCCCTCCTGGTCAACCATTCGGGAGCTTCAAAAGCTTTCTTCAGCCCGAACATCACAGCGACCGATGCCAACCGACACCAGCACACTTAGGGATCCACAGACTTTGTGCAGTTGCATAACAGACCTCAGCAACTCAGCCTTTTGGCTAATCTACTTTATTTACATATAAACACACACGGAGCACTGCAACATGGCACCCTCTCTCTCTAGCATCAGACAACAAAGAGAAAAAGAACAAAGGACAATAGTCCCACTTCACGGAACACAGTAACACAAACATCCTGTCTCCGTCACTTCCCACGTACACCATCATGTGATAGGCAACAATCCCATGACTGCAATAATGAAGTAGAAATTCTAACAAGAACAACATGTTTCATTAAACATGTACCTTGACTTTGCCTGGCTCCCTAGTACATGCACAGCTCTTTAAATATTATTGCATATTGCTGTATGGACTCAGCTACATTAGTCAAGAAAAAACGTTTTATATGCATTACAACACTGCGATACCAGATGGCGCTGTGGAGTCCTGCCTTTTGCTAACGTGATTTTGAAGTTTACAACTTGTTTTCCTGAAATGCTTTTTTGATGTGTCTAGATCCAGCCTATGTTGGCAAGGTTGCTTCATGCAAGAAACATTGTCACCAGTGTATATGCAGCAAACACACCCTTCCTGGCTGCCATTCTATGTATCTGTCCAGGAAGCCATTTTTCAGTGCTGCTTTTCTCCATTTCAAGGGGATTAACAGCTATCCTGGATAGTAAGTCAGCACTCAGTGCTGTTTCAAAGAGCTTTTCCCTAGCCTTGCTGCCTTAGATCCTTTAACTGTATGTACCAGGGATTAAATCTGGAGCTTTCTATATGCAAAACATGTGCTCTACCACTCAGCTATGAAGTCAAATATCTTAATATGCTTGCTTTGGTACCTCCTGCTAAAGGACAATTTCCTCAGCTCTTTGAGGCGTGCAGATTTCTGCATGCTTGGTACTTTATTTGTCAACGTAGGAAGCGGTCCATCCAAAAATGCAAAGAGACATCAAGTTGCATGCAGCTTTTGCATAATTCTCCTGTATGGATTGGACAAATAACTTAATTTTAGTTTCCCCAAGTTTCTCATTTTTTTCAGTCTTAAGTTCAGCATCAATCTGCATCATCTATTTCTATCTCTATATCCCCTCATGAATTTGCATTGTGTGTGTGTGTGTGTGTGTGTGTATAGATAGACAGAACATTCATTTGCAATTTTGCATACATTTCTTCTAATATACTCCTTTTTCTACACCGTTCCCCCTCATACAGTGCACAGTTGTATGTTATTTTCACAACCACATGTGTTTTTATTCACATTTTCCCCGAATAAACACATTTTTGAATGAACTTTTTAAAGTTGAAGGACTGCATTGCAAAATTTGGACAAGTGATTATTTTGAACGATAAGTCGCATATCAATTCTGGATATGTGAACTGGATGAATTTCCCCACATCCCTACTCTTTGGTGCTACCTAAACAGTTCTCACATATCCTGTGGTCTGTTGCTTCACGACTGCCCCAGCAACTATGTGGCTTGCAAGTCTGGGTGCCACCGATTCTGCGCATTTAAGTGCCGAAAATATCACTTGGGAGAAAAGCCTAGCCCAGGTAACATCAGCCCCCTTTCCAGGCATATGTGGCCAGATCACTTTCAAATCTAGAACTTGAGAGATGCTTGAGCCAGGAATGTGAGTCTCTTATACAATTAGCATGAGCTGTTAAGCACCTCAGGTTACATGCTACTTTGGAATACAGGCACGCTTTAGGGAACTTCTACAGTTAAAACATTTATCTGGAGGAGGCGGACCCCGAGAGAATTTGGTCAGGACTGCCAAGTCTTGCAACCCACAGGCTGTTCTAGAGCAGCCTGCTATGATTTCTCATCTGCATGGCACATTTGGGAGACTCATTGCTGAGCCTCTGGACCTCAGACATACAGAGGTTCAATGTTGGCATAAAAAGGTCAAGCATAATGCTGGTGATCAACAAAAGAGGTTTAAAGACTGTCTCAAGGCAAATCTTAAAAAATGTAGTATAAACACTGACAACTGGGAAACACTGGCCTGCGAGTGCTCCAATTGGAGAACAGCCTTAACCAAAGGTGTCATGGGCTTTGAAGGCACTTGAACTCAGGATGCAAGGGAGAAACATGCTAAGAGGAAGGCACACTTGGCAAACCCTCACCGTGATCAACTCCCACCCAAAAACCTATGTCCCCACTGTGGAAGGACGTGTGGGTCCAGAATTGGCCTCCACAGTCACTTATGGACTCATTGTTAAAACCATGTTTACGGAAGACAATCCTACTCGGCTATGAGTGATCGAAGCAGCAGCAGCAGCAGCAGCAGCAGCAAGATTAAGATCAACCCATGGTCTGACCCAGCAAGGCCATTTGCTATCCTCTAATGTATCAGTTAGTCACTCTGTGTCAGGAGAAGGACCATCTGAGCCATCAGCCAGACTGCTGTAATAGCTCCATTTTTAGAGAATGGGAGCACTCTTTGAGCATTTTGAATCCTCACCATCCATATACAAGCCCATTTATCTGCTTTAATGTCAAATAATAACCCATCATAGGAATAAATGTTTTAAACTGGGCCTCCGTACAATTTTGTTTTCCTTTGCTCCATGTACAACACGACAGGGTATGAAATTACTGCGGAACTCTTGAAGGGCAAAAAATAAGGAACGAACAGATCAGACTTTTCCATTGCATGCCAGTTTTACATGTGCTCAACCAAAAGTCCATTCCATCCTTTCTTGCGTGTGGGTTTTTGTTTTTTAAAACCCCCCACAAAAAATGCAATTTAAATTGCAGATAATCTGAACGAATCCTTCCCCTTAAATACACATTTATGGTACCTAGGCGGATGGCAGATTTATTCCCCCAAGCGCTTCCCCATATAATACTCATTTCTGTATGCTTTTCCCAGTAAAATGCATGGTGAAATTCAGAGAAGTGCATAATTCAGTTGACGGCAGCATTTCAATTGGCATATTGTTCTGGGAAAGGTAAATTAGGTCAATTCAATTTAAAACGTGGACTGAACAAATTTTTGCTGCATCCCTAGTGTGAAATACCTTCCTGTTACCACCTGCCCTTTTATATCCCAATTATTCGGGGTGGGGAAGGAAACAGCTTTCCTTCCAAGTAACCAAGTGCCTTTTTGGAGGGTTAAAAGTGCAGAACTGGCACGGCCATCCCTCAGACACTAGGGGCTGGAAGCAGCCAGCCTGCCTTCCAGTTTTCAGTACTAACTATTCAACCTCTCTCTCTGCAAAAAGGCACAACCTTTGCAGAATGCGCTTGCTATCATTTTGAGCTAGACACAGTGAATCAAAGCTAACATTAGCGGAGTAATTTTTTGTACATAGATGGATGAGATCAGAACTTTTTTATGCTGTGCCGATGAATTCCTGTTCATATTTCTTTCAGGTGAAGGTAGCTTTTTCTTCTTCTTCTTGGATTTATGTTCAGCTGAGTAAGCTGTTCAGGCCAGAATTAAGCCCCCATATAAACAACCATCTTGGACAGTTCTGCTTTGGCCATGAACCCCATTAGTGCTTTCTGGCTACTGCTTCAGAACTCTGAATTTTGCTTCTAGTCTTTGTGCAGAATATCGAAGGCATTTACTGCAGTGGCAACAATGGTGGGCGGCTGTGTATGTTTTTATTTAATTTTGGAGTTTGGGGAGAAAAATGAAGTGTTCATCAAACACAGGGTTCAGTTCCTCAAATATCTGTTGCCTTTGTTGGAACTGGTTGGCACCTTCTGTCCCCACCACCCTTGTTCCAGCACCCCACATTTCATTGCCCATCACGAAGGCAGGCCTTCCCATCATGCACTGTTTCCAGCAGATCTTATCATTGGCATTCTGGTAAGATTAAGTTGCTCTGGCTAGTTCCACTGCTTCTATACCACTTGCATTGTTAGGCTGATGACATTAAATACTTCTGATGGGATGGAGGCATTAAATGCGTGATCTATCATCACTAAATTTGTGGTGGTGTCATTGTGCAATGATAGTGTGGTCTGTCTTCTGAAAACAGGAAATAGCACTGTGATGAATTGCCATTCTGTGGGATGTGTCTAGGAGTAATTTGATGCTGGTTAAAGGACAGAGTATAATTTCATTTTGGAGGTGATCACTGGGGCTGAATATGATGGGGGGAAAGATCCCCACGTACTTTAGGGTTTTCCAGATACCCAGTTTCTAGAAGAACTCAAAAGTTTAACTCTTTTTAGTCCTGCCACATTTCTGAAAAAAATGTATCGAAACCCGGCATTTGCATTCCATGGGAAATTCCATTGGAGGTTTTTCTTGAAATGCAAACAACAGGTTTGAAGTGGCCGTTCCTGTCAGATCATGTCAGGGAGAGAGATTGTGTTACACTTCACTGATCTACTCCCCGGAGTCTTGAGGCTGTTCAGGTTTACATAACAAACACACAAAAAGCACATTAATTGCTTTCATTCAATTAACATGAGATGGTCCTTAAGTTGACATTGTTTGGTTGTGATGCCCCAGATTTGAACTACCCTCCAGAACCACAAGATCTCATTCCTGGAGAGCCACAGTGTTTACACATTACATTCAAAGAGTGTGCAGTTGTACACGTAGTTGAACTCTACACGTGTACAATTATTCACATCTAATGTTCAGTGAGTGTAGATTCTGTGTACCTGTGTGTAAGGTAAAGGACCCCTGGGTGGTTGAGTCCAGTCAAAGGCGACTATGGGGTGTGGCACTCATCTCACTTTTCAGGCCAAGGGAGCCGGCGTTTGTCCACAGACAGCTTTCCAGGTCTTGTGGCCAGCAGGACAAAACAGAGGACCATGATGAGTGCCAGAGTACATGGAAACATCATTTACCTTCCCGCCGCAGTGGTATCTATTTATCTACTTGCACTGGCAAGCTTTCGAACTGCTAGGTTGGCAGGAGCTGGTACAGAGCAACGGGAGCTCACCTCGCCACGCGGATTCGAACAGCCAACCTTCTGATCTCCAAGCACAAGAGACTCAGTGATTTAGACCACAGCTCCCCTGAGCAGTACCAATAAATAAGGGTACACTCCTTCATACATATGCTTCCACATGCTTCCACATGTGCAGAGACACATGTGAATGCCAGTATCCAGCATGTACGATGTGAATCTCATTGACAGTTTTGCTGCCTATTTGCCCAGTTTGGAGAGAATCTTGGCAGCCTTGGCCTATGTAAACCTATGAATTTGAGCATAGGAACATTTCTGACTTAATTCTTAATTTGTGAAAATGGATGGTACAGCCAATACAAGGATGGCCTGATCGGACCAGCTTTGATCTTAAGTGGAAAATCACTAAAACCCACACTACTTGCCAGCCTGCCATGTGAAATCGGGGAACCCCAGGACGAAGGCATTGGTTAGGGCACCTTCACAAAATGGGAGACATCCCTTTAAAACAGGATGCTTCATTGGTATGCTAAAATATTTTTGTGGCATTGGTTCTGCCCCAATCCACTATTTTAAACAGGAGGTGTTTTGTTCCTCAAACTCACTCATTTGTTCAAAAGAGGATACAGAAATGGCATTTAAGCTTATTTGCTGGTTTCATTTATAGGTGAATTATTTGATAATTTGCATTTGGAAATGGGCAGAACTCTCCAGACTGCTCTCTTTTTAAATAATTGCTAAGTTAAATTAATGAACATGAAGAGCCTAAGGGGCTTTTTAAAAATTGTTGTTCAATCCGCTTGCTCAAATTGATGAGGCTGGAACTCCATAACTACATATTGGTCACATTTCTGAAGTAGCACAGGAAGAGGGAAATTTACAGAGGCAAAGAGGCAGGGAGAAGGTGTTGCAGTGCATCTCAATTAGGCTCCTGCAGGAGACATTCCCCATGGGCTCTGTCCTATTATCCTAATAAGACAGAGCTGTGACTAGATTTTATCCAAATAGAAATAAACCAATTTACAGATTGGCAAAACCAAAATTAGGGTTTGTTCTTCTCGGGGTTTCTTTGTATAACTTGACTAACTTTAATTTTGTAGAGCTATCAATAGAGTTGGAAGGCTCTGTCCATTTTGGTTCTCTCAGTTTCTCATTTTTCCAATCTTAAATTTAGTGCTCCACATTTCTGCGGCTATCTGTGATTATTCTTTTTAAAAATCCCCATGAAAAGTCACCAGTGTTTTAGTGTGAAATTTCCTAAGAAACACATTTTTATGTAGTTTTGACAGATTTGCGCAGTTTTGCAGGCACTTTCCCTAATAAAATGCACCACTGTATGCTATTTTCATGAATATATCCATTTTTTTGCACACTTCCCCCTATTATATGCATTTTGTAAGCATCGTTTGGTTGGAAAACTGTATTGCATAATTCAGATAAGTGTGAATTTTGAATGATTGCTGTCTTCCAGTTCTCATATTGTTTTGGGATGTGCAAATTTGATAGTTTGCCTTTAAATGTGAACTGAATAACATTTCCCCCCATTCCTCATAGTTGACAGAGACCAGCATTTAAGGCACTGATTTTTGTAGCAGTTAGGTCTACAGTCTAGATTCTAGACTCTGTTGCATCAGAGTCATTGGCTTTAGTGATGGACTTATTTTCTTATTTTAGCTTAGCTGTGAAAACCAGAATTGAAAAGCTGTAGGCAAAGCCTTTCCCTGTTGCAGCAAACTCAACAGGTGCTTTTAGTTGTACCAGATTGGGATCATTTGGGTTAAGCATGCATTAGAATTGTTTGTCTTGAACCTAAACTTCACCGCAACACCTTTTATGACTGCAATTCTTACATCTTTTAAAAGCATAATATTCACCCCAAATACAACAAAATGACAACATAAAAAAGATGGGTGATGGTGGGATGGGCTGAACTTATTTATTATTTAACCAAGGACATTTTTATGGAGGTAATAAACAGCTTTGGAGCCCAAAGGCAAGTTGTAGAAAGAGACCCTGTTGATGGCAAACAATAAAACAAGAGACACCTTAAAACCATTAAACCAAAATAATTACCAACTCTAAATCAATGCCATAAAATTAAACAGGGACATTTAATGGATATAAGGCAAGGAGGAAAATAATCACAAAGGGCAGAAAATTGTGCTTGAGATATATGTGTGTGTGTGTGTGTGTGTGTGTGTGTGAGTGAGAGAGAGAGAGAGTTATTACATTTCTCTATCTTTGCGAAAGGCTGTACTGGATGAATCCCTAGCCGGAATTAAAATTGCCGGAAGAAATATCAACAACCTCAGATATGCAGATGACACAACTTTGATGGCAGAAAGTGAGGAGGAATTAAAGAACCTCTTAATGAAGGTGAAAGAGGAGAGTGCAAAATATGGTCTGAAGCTCAACACCAAAAAAACTAAGACCATGGCCACTGGTCCCATCACCTCCTGACAAATAGAAGGGGAAGAAATGGAGGCAGTGAGATTTTACTTTCTTGAACTCCATGATCACTGCAGATAGTGACAGCAGTCACGAAATTAAAAGATGCCTGCTTCTTGGGAGAAAAGCGATGACAAACCTAGACAGCATCTTAAAAAGCAGAGACATCACCTTGTCGACAAAGATCCGTGTAGTTAAAGCTATGGTTTTCGCAGTAGTGATGTATGGAAGTGAGAACTGGACCATAAAGAAGGCTGATTGCTGAAGAATTGATGCTTTTGAATTATGGTGCTGGAGGAGACTCTTGAGAGTCCCATGGACTGCAAGAAGATCAAACCTCTCCATTCTGAAGGAAATCAGCCCGGAGTGCTCAATGGAAGGACAGATCCTGAAGCTGAGGCTCTAATACTTTGGCTACCTCAGGAGAAGAGAAGACTCCCTGGAAAAGACCCTGATGTTGGGAAAGATTGAGGGCACAAGGAGAAGGGGACAACAGAGGACGAGATGGCTGGACAGTGTTCTTGAAGCTACTAACATGAGTTTGATCAAACTGCGGGAGACAGTGGAAGACAGGAGTGCCTGGCGTGCTCTGGTCCATGGGGTCACAAAGAGTTGGACACGACTAAACAAGTAAACAACAACAACAAAATCTTTGCCAGTGTTCTAGGGACATGCAAGAAAACACCCAACCCACACCATGTAAGAATTACTAAATGTCAGGAATGTAAATATGTGTGTCAAATAAGACTTACTAGATAATACAATTACACCTGGAGCCCAAAGGTCTACGTATCCATTATGCAGTTATTGTGTTCTATTGGTTTAAGCTGAAGTGTGATCACTGTAAAATGTGGTTGTGTCAGCAACAGCCTTCTTTGAGAGGAAGACTGGCTTTCCATAATTTTCCCCATGTGCTCAGTTCTATGTTATGTCCTATATCTCTTGCCCAATATATCATAGTGGACTTGACCATCTACCTCCCTCAATTTTGTGGTCTTGCTGTCAACCCAAGCATAATACTTTTAAATTGCATTTTATTTTTTACACACTTGGTGGGGAGTTACCAAACCAATGAGCAATCAAGAATTATATAAGCATGTGAGTGAACACGCTCTGAGGTAGGGTATGAGCCATGTCTAGTTTCTAGAACATGTCTTGTGTATATATGCAATGTGACAAACTTGCCTCTAAACCCTGTAATGTTTGCCTTAAAACTATGGGGCAAATACAATGTACTGGGTTGTTTTCAACTCAGTTGTTTTTTTATTCAGAGCAGAGCCATTAAAATCAGCGAGCCTATGTTAATCATGTCCATCAATTTAAATAGACCTACTTTCACTGATATTAAAGCTGGATATACAACCTATTGTCTTTAAAGTTGGAGTCGGGGTGGGGAGCCAGATTCCTTTGTAAAGTTATTTACAAGTAATTTTTTTTTTTGGTCAATGCAAGAAATAATGCCAAAGATAAAAGGTCAGCTGAAGAGAAAGGTCAATGAGGGAATGTTAAGCTCTTAAACATTTTCAAATTAAAAATGTGAAGAGCAACTTCTAACACACAAACACGCCTAATTACTGAGATCTTCCTCAGGGATCTTTCTTTGCGTCCACACCCCAGACCATTAAGACTCCCTCAAGAAATGTCATTAGAACTTAATTCTTGTCACCCGACACCCACTGTCAAATTGTAGGCACTTTCTTATCATCGTTGTCAGAATGCTGAGAAGAGACTGCCCTTTGCCTATGACTGGATGGGTCTTGAATTGTTTTAGAAAGAGAATATCAAGATAGGAGAGAGGTTGGCACTTTGCCATGCTCCCATTTGCGTCGCCCTGTCTCTCTAGCACAACTTTGAACTGACTCCTTTTGGCTATCTTTCTTGAAGGAGCACAGTGCTTAGCAGTGTGACAGGGGATGGTTAAAGGAAAATGGCCCCTAGCAGTTCATTTCCCCATGATTTTGTTCCTCCAGTCGCTAACAATTCCCCTGTCCATTTGCACATTTGCGGCATTGCCCATGTTAGCTAACTGCATCGTATGAGGGGTCAGGAAAGAGGAGAAGGCGAAGGAGAAGGAGAAGAGAAGAAGAAGAACAAGAAGAAGAAGAAGAAGAGGAGGAGGAGGAGGAGGAGGAGGAGGAGGACTTTGGACTTGGTATCCCGCCTTTCACTCCCCTTAAGGAGTCTCAAGTGGCTAACAATCTCCTTTCCCTTCCCCACAACAAACACTCTGTGAGGTGAGTGAGGCTGAGAGACTTCAGAGAAGTATGACTAGCCGAAGGTCACCCAGCAGCTGCATGTGGAGGAGCGGGGAAGCGAACCCGGTTCACCAGATTACAAGTCCACTGCTCTTAACCACTACACCACGCTGGCTCTGGTACAGGGGTAGGGAAGTACAGGATGAAGGTCTACCAGGCTTGTGTGTTGAGCATACCGCTTTATGGAAGTGAGTCGTGGGCAACTTACAACTGTCAGGAGCAATGCCTCCGTGCCTTCCATGTGCACTGTATCAGAAGCATTTTGGGTATTGAATGGCAGGACAGAATTCCAAAAACAGAGGTGTTCTCCTAAGCCCACATTCCCAGCATGTTCGCACTCCTGTCTCAGTGACATCTACGCTGGCTTAGTCATGTTCTCAGAATGGAAGATGGCAGGATCCCCAGGGATGTGGTCTACGGGGAGTTGGCTTCAGGCAGTGGGCCCGTTGCCAAACCAACTCTGCATTACAAAAATGACATGAAGGCTGGGCAACATTAACCTCGCTGTGTGGGAATTCCTTTCAGACAACCACAATGCCTGCAGACAGGCAGGTTGTGCTTCCGCAGCAGTGACCAGAGGAGAAATGACCGCTGGGAGGAGCGCAGAGAGGAGAAACGCCCTGGTGCATCTGCAGCAGCACAACTGGACACCTTCATCTGCCCCGGCTGCAACAAAACATGTCTCTCCTGTATCGGTCTCCACAGCCACAGCAGGTGTTGCTGCAACCTTCCGACAGCTTGACATCATCCCCAGTGGTGTATTCCTCCATTGTCTCCTGAGACAGACGGTTGCCAGTGGGCTAATGTCCCATCTCTTTCTCACATGTTCCCAGATATAGATGCTCGTCTCTGTATAGGCATTGAACATTGCTGATAATGGAAGCTCTGTGGCTAATATAGGTATATGGATTCAGGGGATGGAAAGGAATGAGGTGCTGCACCTTACGAGGTGAAATCGTTTTGCCTCTTGTCCAAAGCTTCCATCTCATTCAGGTGGGTCCACACCTGCCATTCCTGTGTTTGAAGCTAAACATTTTCCAGCCTTCTACTTGTACGGAATTCTTCCTGAGTTGGGCGTAGAGTAATAATTTATTTATTTAGTATTTACTTTTTAAAAATCTTCTATCTTGCCTTTCAGGGCAAAGCAGCCCTGAGACAATTTGCACAGATAAATAAAACATAAGGCTAAATATATCTTATTCCAATAAATCTAATACCGTTGAAACAGCAGCCGAAATACATTTTATAGCCCAGCACCACACTCCCACCAAAGAAAGCAATTTGAAAGAAGTCATTTTTTTTAAAACAACAACAATAACAACCCAACAAGAATATCTTCAAAAATGATTAAATAATTTAACAGTTCAGGTGAAGCTTTCAACCAGAAGCAGCTTAGGACAAATGTGATTTTGAGGCTCGTTTAGAAGCACAAACTGATACAACGAAATGTATCTCTATGGTGGTGTTGGGGAGTTCCACAAACAAGGGGGCAACCACCAAGGAGGCCCTCGCCTCTAATGCCTCCTAATCTAGTTGATCTTAATGGGCCTTTATGGCTCAAATGGCCATAGCTCAATGGTAGAACATCTGCTTTGCATGCAGCAAGTCTCAGATCCAGTCCTAGCATCTCTAGGTATGGAAAGGAAAGAGTCCCTGGCTCAAACCCTCGAAAGCCACTGTCAGTCACTATAGGCATTGCAGACCCCCTCACAGTGACGCCACCCCAGGGAGCAAGGCCTAGCCTATGAAGGTGAACAAACTGGACAAGTGTGGCGATCACACAGGGTCCCCAGACGTTTCACCATCTATTGATCCCTGTGCCACCACTTTATTTCTCGCTGCCACCACCCAGGCCCTACCTGGTACAATACTGAGCCCAGTCAGGGTTAAATTGGAACATAAACTTCTGTTTATTTATTGCAGTTTAACAAGTGTGTGGTTTCGTAAACGGTAACGGTCAATTACAATCACGGGGTGCCTATCCAGACCTATAACTTCCGCTACCTGCTCTCACTCACTAAACCACCTCTCAGATATTTACTTGTCTTCCTAGCCCCTAACTGTTCCTGACTCCACTTATTTCTCTACACTAACTCAACCTCCCCACAGACTCTATCCCCATTCACTCCCACTCCCACTCCAACCAACCACCCAACTCCCAACAAACTCCTCCCTTTGCCCCATCCAGAGCTGGTTTTATAGTCCCTCTGACTCCACCCCCCTGGGTTCTGACTGGGTAACCTGTTTAACTATTTCACCTCCAGCACTCTCATATGTTAACGTCACGTAAAGGTTCTGGGTTTTGAAATTGGCCACAACTTTATTGATTCCAGATGTAGGTTGGATTTGACTTAGGCAATGGGTGTATATCCCTTACAGCCCCCCCAGTGGAGGGCTGCCTCATGACAAGGTCAAGTCCAGAATTAATGGGTCATTCGCAAACTGCAGGTCTACATGTACAATGCTCCCAAACTGCTAAAGGAAGCTCTATGGCCCATCTGTTGCATGCTTTGGCTTGCAGCAGACTTTTTGGGCAGTGACTAGACCCCTCCAGTGGGGCACTCCTGTGATCGTGCTGTTCAGAGGTGGAGGTGAATCACCACTTGACCCCCAGCCCGATGTTAGACTAAAGAATTCCACCAAATGCCTTAACCTGACAAAGTTGTGACTGTTGCTTTTTTTTTAATTTTTAATTTCCAAAACCGAAAAAAGAAAAATTTCAAACAACAAATTCAACATCCATATTCATTTTCTAACATAAACCTATTACATAATTAACTAAATTAAAATATCCCTAATTACTCAAAACTTCTCTTTGCTGTATACAAATACAACACAGTTAGAAATTTTATATTAAAGCTTTTATATTATAAATAATATTTCATATTCCCCTATACCCCCCCGTTCCCCTTCACCCATGTGTGATCTCTTTTTCTTCTTCTTCCGTCCTATTGTGTTGTTATGATTTAATCATTGTTCAGCTGATTCTTTTATTATTTCCTTGCTTACCCCTGTACGTTTTACATCTTATCTATTAATATTCCAGTTCCGGAACCATATTTTTTCATATATTCCTTCCTCGGAGGAAGGAGTGAAGTTGTGACTGTTGCTGTGGGGAAGGCAAAACCTGCAAACAGAGCCAATTTGCTTGCGGGAAAATTCCTCCCCGGCTTCAAAAACGGCAACCATTAATGAACCACAGTGCAGCCCATGCCCCGGAGGAAGAAAAATTTGTAACAAAACTCCACAGCCTAAGAATATGAGGGTGGGATGGGAGGGTTTGCTCTCCTGCTGACTGTGGTCCCGGGGTCAGTCACAGCCAGTCTTCATAGGCCTGCTTCCCTCCGGTCCATTCCTAAGCCCCGCTTATTCCTCCTCAGCTGATAGACTAGGGTTACCAGACGTCCCTGGATTTGCAAATCTGTCCCCGGACAAATTCCATCCCTGGAATGTCCCCCGATTTGCAAATCTGTCCCTGGGAAACATAGCAGTGGCAGCCTCGGCAGACCAGAGCCAGCCTGGTAGCACAGTTGGCTCTGGCTGGCTTCAGGAGCTGCTTGCTGCCATCATTTTTCCTCGCTGAAAGTCCCCATATGATGTATCTTGTGCGCTACCAGGCTGGCTTTGGGCTGCTGACTGCCACCGCCACTGCTGAAGGGGAACCAGGGACATCTGGCAGTACAGATATCCTGCCCCCTTCCCCCTTTGCTTTGACTGATCGGGGGAGGCTCAGGAGTTGCGGGTGGCCAGCCATTGCCCAGTTTTTAAAAACTCTGTGCATTTATGTTTCACAGGGTGCAAAAGAAGGGCTTTGCACCTTGCCTGGCAGAGGTACTGTGCGCCTTGCGCCCCTCCTGGGCAATGGCCGCCACCCACCCGTGACTCCCAAGCCTCCCCCAATCTGTCAAAACAAAGGGGGTAGGGGGCAGGAGATTGGGGAAGGCTTGGGAGTCATGGGTGGGCAGCACACCGTTGCTCAGTTTTTAAAAAACTGCATTTATGTTCATAGGGTGCAAAAATAGGGCTTTGTTTGGGCCCAGGGTCTTTTGCCTCACCATCCCCACTACTGACTCCCTGTTGCTACTCAGCTTCAAAAAAAATAAGTGTCCCCGGATTCATTGGAAAAAATCTGGTAACCATATGATAGACCAGTCAGATCTCTGCACCATTCAGCCAATCCTAACCCCGAAGTATAGCTATCAATAAGTGCGCTTCTCACAAGCTTTGGTCTTGCTTCACTAACAATGCAACCCAACCCTAGTAGCTCTTACGGCAGGCAGGGTGAGGAAGAAATACGATAAATAAGTAACAGATGAAATAAATGAGTGAGCCCCACTGAATTCATTGGAGCTTGCTCCCAGGGAAGCATGCATAGGATTTCCAGCTAAAACCCTTTAAAATAAATGCTATTGTTATTTCGTTTTCTGTGGCCACGTAGGCATGATTGATTTGCCTGTCACCACCATTGCATCCATCACACTGCATTCCCCTTGAAACATTGTCCAACAAATTAATCAGTCAGGGCTCCAATATTCTCATTGATAGCACGGCTGACCCTGTTCCTGTCTGTTTTCTTCTTTTCTTCCAACCTCTCCACTCCCTCCCTCCCCCCGTGCTACACTTACTTGTTTAAGTAAGTGTATACTTGCATAAACCCTATACCATTAAAGAAAATTTGAAGATCATTATTTCCCTCAAAGAATTCTGGGCTCTGTAAGGTAAAGGTAAATGACCCCATGGTGGTTAAGTCCAGTTGAATTTGACTATGGGGTACGTTCATCTCGCTTCAGGCCAAAGGAGCTGGTGTTTGTCCATAGACAGCTTTCCAGGTCATGTGGCCAGCATGACTAAACAGCTTCTGGTACAATGGAGCACTGTGACGGAAGCCAGAGTGCATGGAAACTCTGTTTACCTTCCCACCGCAGCGATACCTATTTATCTACTTTCACTGGCATGCTTTCGAACTGCTAGGTTGGCAGGAGCTGGGACAGAGCAATGGGAGCAAGGATTCGAACTGCCAACCTTATGATCTGCAAGTCCAAGAGGCTCAGTGGCTTAGACCACAGTGCTACTCGCATCTATTCTGGGCCCTGTAGTCCCTCACAGTGGTATAATTCCCAGCAACTCTCAACAAACCACAGTGGCCAAGATTCTCTGAGGAAAATAATGTGCTTCAGCTGTTCTTTAAGGGTATAGTGTATACACAGCCTCACCTTAAGGAGTTGGGTGGCTTCAAACCCCACCTCCCATCTTAAGGAATACACAGAGAAAAGCCCCATAAAGCACAAATGGAAAATAAGAGTATATTAAATGTATTGTGCAATATATATATATACCGGTGTGTGTGTGTGTGTGTGTGTGTGTGTGTGTGTGTGTGTGTATGTGTATATATATGTGTGTGTGTGTGTGTGTGTATATACAGTCACCGGTCAATCTTGAAGTGCTATATACAAACCTACAAATTACTGTTCAATGTCTCCACATCCAAAAGGTCAACTCTGTGTTAAATCTTGTAGTTGAAAAACTGTGTATGAGGAGGACGCAGACAGCGAGACATCCAGGTAAAATTTCTGTTTTGGCACCCTTCATCAGGGTGGGTTTGTCACTCGGTTCTATACAAAGTAGGACTTCAGTACAATATAGCTGAACTTCAGTGGCAATCCATCCAGGAATGGCTTTGACTGGCTGGCTAAACCAGGTGAGGGTAGTTGATGGGTGTCAAACCCTCCATGAGTTATGGACTTCCCCTGCATGGGAAGACAGGCTCTGGCAGATTGAGCAGACAAGACCAACAGTGGATCCAACGGTCAAGATGGTGGTTTCTGCATGTGCATAGAAGGAAGTGAGGAGCAGATGGGGCTCACCAACCTAGGAAGGTAACCCATCTAGGAGAAATAGTCCCTAGAAACTTCCCATGTTGGATCCCAGCGCATGGGGGGATGTCAGTCTGCAATGGCACCCACCATAGAGGGTGATAGGACTTCTCTGCAGTCTAAATCCAGCCGTCTATCCACTCCACCCCACTGACTATGTGTTAATTTGTTACTCATGATTGTGTTTTGCTTCATTGCACAGGACTGAGTTTGGTGGCCTTCCAGTTTGCATTCTTGGCCTCCGGGTTCTCCCTTTTTAATGTTAATCTCCTTTTCTTGGCCTTGTAGCACTCGTTCCTTTCTTGCACTCTCGATAACAATACCAGCAAACAGCAGGTGCCTCCAAGTTTCACAAAGAGAAGAAAGTTTTCCTTTTGCAGCTCTAGGGAATTCATTAGCTTGAAATGACAATTCTAGGAAGGAAATCAGAGCTTTCTATGTCATTGAGGCTGTTAAAAAGTAGATTGCCAATGCCGGCCTGCTGGCACGAAACCAGAATATTGTAAAAGTGGGGGAAAGGATCTAGGGCATTTAAACCACTATAAAAACTATTGTAGCATTTTGCCCAATGTGCTGTCATTTGACCAGGCTGTTAAATTTGGCCGGCAACTTTCTTGCGGATTATATTCCAGCAGTAAACTTGCCAGCGTTGACCTTCTCGTTTCCCATCTGCTTTGTTTTTCAAAAATCTTTTTTTGCTAATAAAACTCTTCTCCCCCCCTTTCTTTGTCTCTGTTTCATTCCCTGCACTTCTCTTTTTGCAGTAACTTCTGGAGTGTAAATGCTATGTCTGAGGGTTGTTCACATTTCACAGGAATCAAGTGTGATATGTGATGTGAAGGAAGAAGAGAAAATCAAACGTGAACTGCCAAAAGATGCTGTTTGAATGTCTGCCTGAATTAAAGTCAGAAGCAGGGTATAAACAAATGTTATTTATCCATAAGAAGACAACAGATTGTCACTTTATTTATTTATACCGTGTACTTTCGTCTTCACCAGTGCTCAGCGAGCCTCAGCTTATGAAACATTTATTTACCTGTGGCAGGTAGATAAATTGGCAGCTTAATAAGCACAGGTACAGGGCTTTCAACAAGGGGATGGTGTACTTTCTGAGGGAACATCATGATTGCCTCCCCAGTGGCAAGGCTGGATACAGTAAGCGTGACACTGAGGAAGATGCAGAACGAAGCTTTCCCTGTGCAAAATTGGCAGTCTTCTTGCAGTCTCTAAATTTGAGGTGCCCCATTGCCCTGTGTGTTGTGTGCTGCCCCTGCTGTTTCTGTGGAAGTGTAGATTGATGAGAGGAACACGGCTAGGTAAGGGTGGACCATTTACTCCCTTACCGACATCCCAGTACACATAGGTGTCCATGTCTGGTCTCAAATAGGTGGCTTACAAGCACCTTTTCCTCAGTGACTGAGCATCTTCATTGCTCACTTTATGGGGTCTCCACACAAACTTTGAGAGCTCTCAAGAGGCCCATCCTTGGGTGAGTTCACATTACTACCTTAGAGTTGGCATCAGGTAGGTTTGAAGGCTGTTCCGGTATTTCAAAGATGATGATGATGATGATGATGATGATGATAATAATAATTTTTTAAATTTATTTATACCCTGCCCTCCCCGGCCAGAGCCAAGCTCAGGACAGCTAACACCAGTAAAAACATAATGGGGGGGGGGGGAAACCAATTTAAAATACAGGTTAAAATGCAATTTAAAATGCAGCCTCATTTTAAAAGCAGCCGATAGATCAAGACCATAAGGGGAGGACAACATAAGTGTCAGACTGAGTCCAAACCAAAGGCCAGGCGGAACAACTCTGTCTTGCAGGCCCAGCGGAAAGATGTCAAGTCCCGCAGGGCCCTAGTCTCTTGTGACAGAGCGTTCCACCAAGTTGGGGCCAGTATTGAAAAGGCCCTGGCCCTATTTGAGACTAATCTAACCACCTTGCGACCTGGGACCTCCAAAATGTTGTCATTTGTGGACCTTAAGGTCCTCTGCAGGGCATACTAGGAGAGGCGGTCCCGTAGGTACGTGGGCTGCATAGGGCTTTAAAGGCCAAAACCAGCACCTTAAACATGACCATGTACTCCACCAGGAGCCAGTGCAGTTGGTAAAGCACTGGATGAATGTGATCCTGTGGCAAGGACCCCATAAGGAGCCTCACTGCGGCATTCTGCACCCGCTAGAATTTCTGGGTCAGCTTCAAGGGCAGCCCAGTGTAGAGCGAGTTACAATAATCAAACCTGGAGGTGACCGTCGCATGGATCACTGTGGCCAGATCAGGGCGAGAAAGATAAGGAACCAACTGCTCAATACGTACTTAATCTGTATAGTCTGAGATTCCTCCGCTAATCTGAACACCCAGGCCCTCTTATTTGAGCCCCATCCCTCCATAGGGACAAGGTTTGCCCTCTGCAAACCAGCTTCTGTACACATGCTGCTCAATGCAAGGAAGTCAATTCTGTACACAATAGAAGTGATGGAACATGTAGTGATTTTTATCTGGTTTTTTTTTAAAGCACTCAAGGGTGAAGAGCAGGGCTAGAGTGAAAAATGTGGTTCTGTATTTGCCTGCTCAGGATGCCACTGAATGTGTTTGGCGATATTAAGTTCTCTTCCACAAAAGCTTCTGCTACGAGAAAAGTGTTACTTCTTTCAGCTACAACAGGATATATTTTTAGTGCTGCACAGGGTCTCTTACACAGCTTATATGCTCAATGCTGTGTTTTAATTTTTTTAAGGATAGGCAGAGGTCAACTGCGTCTGCAGAAGTCTGATGCTTCATATGAGAGGTGAGGAGCCTCAATGCTGGGAGTGTGGAATGCATGGTCCTGAGTGCAAGTTGTGCTGTTTGCACGAAGGATGGGACCAGGGCACTTTATTTGGAAAAGAACCCAAACAAACATTAGGCATGAGAAAAGCTCACCAAAAAAGCTGACCTAGATAACTCTGGGCCTGATCTCTAGAGCTTTGTGTGGGACCTGGAGCTGCTCCAGATCCCAGAGAATTGGAAGATGTTATGTACTGAAGTTCTCACCCTGGGCCAGCAGGGGGATACTGTAGATAGTTTTCACTCAGGCCCACATATGCAAATAAGGGATTGAAAGTGACGTTCAGTGATTGGATAGTTACAGAAAATGGTTACTGTTGCGTTCTAGTGGAGCTCTATATAAGCAGGCTGGCTGAACCCTTCAGTACAGTTCTGTTCTGGCCCGTGAATAAACAAGAGCTGTTTGAAGAATCGCTGTGTCGTCTGATATGTTCACCCACAACTTAACAGAAGATATATAAAATTTGGACCGGTCCCCCCAGCATTACGTGCAGGACCCTCTCCCCAGACTGCACCCCTCATGGGACTTGCTCTGCGCCCTTGCCTGCCTGGCATGTGCCACTGAACTGTGACAATGTTGCTTCCTTGCTGGATGGCAGGATGAAGAGGGATGTGTGTGGAGCCCATTCTTTGCATGGCTGAAATTTAGTCTACCATGCAAAGCACAACATCAGCTTTATTATGATGCTTGCTTTTGCCTCTATCCCAACATTGCCTCTGGCCCCACTCACCAGCACAGGTTGCCTGTGGAAGGAAGCTCAAAGCTTGGACTGAAAAGATACCCCACCAACTCTATAGACAAGACACCATCATCATGTTGTTCTCCGAATAAATTTGATGCCTGTTTCTGTGGCAGCAGATGTGGGGGAGGGGGTGGGGCTTGTAAATGTGATATTTTAAACCAGAACAATTCATTCTCAGGCATATGAGGGAGGGGACGTTGAGGAAAATTTGGAGCAATTTACATGGTCAGATTTGTTTTTGGAAATCTGATTTGCGTTTCCGCCCAAGTGTTTATCTTTATTGGCATTGATGTCATTTAAACAAAATTAGCAGCGTGCTCCCATCCTTCATGGCGAGGCAATTTCTTTCATCTTTATAACCCTGAAAAATTATATCCTGATAATAGAGTGTAAATAACACCAGAGTGAGAGCAATTTCAAAGCCGTATTTTGCTGCAGATATCGTCTTGTGGGCTTTCTTTCTTTGCCTCTGTGCTTCATTCCTATAGGTAAAGGTAAAGGTAAAGGGACCCCTGACCATTAGGTCCAGTCGTGACCGACTCTGGGGTTGCGGCGCTCATCTCGCTCTATGGGCCAAGGGAGCCGGCGTTTGTCCGCAGACAGCTTCCGGGTCATGTGGCCAGCATGACAAAGCCGCTTCTGGTGAACCAGAGCAGCACACGGAAACGCCGTTTACCATCCTGCCGGAGCGGTTCCTATTTATCTACTTGCACTTTGACATGCTTTCGAACTGCTAGGTTGGCTCACCCCGTCACAGGCATTCGAACCGCCGACCTTCTGATCGGCAAGTCCTAGGCTCAGTGATTTAACCCACAGTGCCACCTGTGTCCCTTTAGGTGACCCATAAATATGCACGCTCCCTTGGGAAATGTTTAAATGCTCCAAGTTCGGTACTTTAACACCAGGCCAAAATTATGCAAGAATGAAGCCCCACCCACCACAAAACTTTCAATAAGGTGTAGATGAACTCACTAAGAGGACAGTGCTATTGCTCAGCCTTCTAACTCCACAATGGCACTGCTTTGCGTAGCTCAACTCTCATAGGGCACCTACTTCCATCATGCTATAAATGAGAGCCAAGCTACGCAATCAACAACCTCATGTAATTTTGTAACGTTCATTTTCTTCAGAGTTTCTATCCCACCCTTCATGTGGAAAAGTTCCCAGGATGTCATAGTAATCTTTTTTTTAAAAAACCCAGTCTTTGCTCTCAGCTTATAAACTAAAAACACAGGACCCAATAAGAAAAAGGGATGGCAAGGAAGAAGGAAACGTGCAAAGCCAAGTACCAAACACTTAATGTTTCAAGGTTCCTTATACTCACTGCACTGAATGGAAACAATCTGATCACAGTTCAAGAAACAGATCTCAGCTTCTCCTGGGGAATAACTGGGTGGCCCAAACTTCCTGGAAGTGTCTGGGAGACACTCCAGGGTTGCCATATTTCAAAAAGTGAGCTTTTTGGGGGGCAAAGTTGTTCAGCTTTTTTTTTGCAAGAGAGCCAGTGTGGTGTATTGGTTAAGAGCGGTAGACTCGTAATCTGGTGAACTGGGTTCGCGTCTCCACTCCTCCACATGCAGCTGCTGGGAGACCTTGGGCTAGTCACACTTCTTTGAAGTCTCTCAGCCCCACTCACCTCACAGAGTGTTTGTGTGGGGGAGGAAGGAAAAGGAGAATGTTAGCCACTTTGAGACTCCTTAGAGTCTCCTTAAAGTGGGATATCAAATCCAAACTCTTCTTTTTCTTCTTCTTAGAACAAAGAAGGAAATTCACCAAAATCTACACTTCCAACATGGGTTGCCATATGTCCGGATTTTCCCGGACCTTTTTAATGATTCCGCCCGGACAAAGTTTTCATCGTTTGGCAACCATATCACTTAGATTGCAAAGTAGAGTCCATATTTGTATTGTCACTCTGACTTGCTGCTATTTTTATATCTGCATGGATTTGGGTGGTGGTTGTTGTTCTTAAAGACATGTTTGAAATATGTGACCACCTCACTTGCAATAATACAGTCCAACATAAATGGCGTCATGAAGCTGCTCTGATCATTTATTTTGTCTCGTAGTAGAACTGCATCACTTCTGGGTAGATGCTACTCTATGGACCAATATTGATGGACCTAAGAATGTTGAACAAGAAGTAAACTGTGTGGACGTCCAGTCATCCTACATCTTCCAGTGGAGATATGTGAATGCATCTGTATATCTGTATCCTGTTCAGTTTTGTTTCTGGGGCAAAGAGAAAGTTCACGGAGTGGTTGAGTGTTAATTCAGAGCATGAGGAAAATAACCCCTCCCTCTGCTGTGGTCCCAATCCAGAACCCTATTGGTTGCTGCTGAAATGGAAAGAGGCAAAACTGAACATAGTTTGCCCTTGAGTTTAGAGGGACCTGCTCCCAGTGAAGATGATCATAGTATCTGTATTCTATTATATATAATAACTTTTACATAAAGATTTTAGTAGGATATTCTTTCAGGAATTTTCTCCTGCATTTCTGGGGATTTAAATAGCAAAACAGCCAGCCCTAAACATTCCAAGGTGACACCTGAGCAGCTGTTTATCTCCCCTCGGATATGGACAAATATAGCAGAACCACTTGGGTTATCTGAAATTTCCAGTTATTTGACTTGCATTCATTATGTGCCACTGAGGTAAATAGCACATTTCTCCAAATATTTGGGAATTTCCCATTTAGTCCATATACATTGTGTATTAGAACCAGTGAAATATATCAAGTTGGCAGACCAGAAATCTGTAAAACAACTAGATGGTTGTTTTACAGATTTTTAAAAGACTTATGGGAGGACAGGGGACAGACTTCCAGTCTTCTTGAAGCTCAAATAATAGCTGATCTCTCTCTGTGAGCTAGTTCCTTTCAAAGCGTCCTTGGATGAGTTCTTTGACACCAAGACTGATAAGCCAAATGAATTAAGTTGCATATGGTAGCCCACCTAAGAACTCTGTTTTCATGGCTTACCAGGTGTCAGGCTTCAGGGTATCGGTTTCCTCCCCTGCGGCTGTAAATGAGCAGATCAAATGAAAGGAATTCATACCAGTTAGTTTCTTTAATAAACACAGGGAAGGACAAAAGTAAGTGCCAACCCAGAATGGTGGTGCTCCTAATTAAGGCTCACACCCCCTCCGTCCCTATTAATCTATGTCACTCCTACGTCTTGTAACCTGAGCTGCTACCCTCTGCACTTTCTGTTCTGAGACTTTCTGAGCTCTTCTCAACCTTGGACTGAGTGGAGGAATGCTGTCCAGAGGCTGTGAATCTGTTAACCCTCTCTCTGCTAGTGTTTCTTCTCCTAGCTGTTCCCCATCCAGTATTTCCCAGCTTCTGCCTTCTGAACTATGCCCTTCTACAAACCACTGTTCCAAATCTCTACTGTCCTCCTGCTCCTGGGAAGATTCAGGATCGGGGGAGGGGGTGGCTCCCACCATTCCTTCTCAGTGCAGCCTTCCTCAGCATGGTCCCTGACATGGAGGTTGTGGAAATGGGAAGTGTCAAACCTCTGACAGACATTGAAGGCAGTGCGCCTACAAACCCTCCAACAATTCTCGGATGGAAATAGGGACATTTCTCACCCCCTGCAATGGACCATCCATGACCCCCCTCCATTTTTTGTTCCCCACCCCTGCAGAGCATTTCTTACCAGAACAGCGAGTGCCACAAGATGTAGCATACACCACACCCCCACTGCCCGGAGAAAAACCCTTTATCCTGATTTTATTTTATTCTTTGGTAGATTTACAAGAAGAATAACACATGCCAATAAATAAATAAATTTTCGAAAGCGACGAGATTAGATGTGGACGCACAAAGCATTTTTTAAATTAAAAAAAAAACAAGACTAAAAAACCAACGACTGCAGAGGGCATGTGTGTTGGGTCCTGTTGGTGTTGTGGTGGTGGCTCTGTGGGGTGGGGAACCAAAAATGGGGGTTCAAGGAGGGTCAATGGGGGAGTAGTGAGAAACATCCCTATTTTCATCTGAGGAATGTTGGAGGCTGTGTAAAGGAGTCGCAACTTGTGCTGTCCTGTTTCAGAAAGCTCTGTATTGAAGCCCAGTGCAAATTTGCATTGATTTAGAATTTGTGAGGGAGATCAGCTGATATGGACAGGATGTCAGGATCTCTAACAAGTGTGCCTGCTGATAAGGATAAAAACCTTACAGCTGTCATAGAAAACAGCCCTGCTCCTTTCTGTTCTCTCTCTGGCAGCCCTCCCTCATGAAGCGGTGGCCCTGAGGTCTCAACTCCAGAAACGAAAAACTTCAAAATAGATCCATCAGTGCAGAAACACTCTCTGTAGGGTGCTTGGAGGGGGGAAGGAAAAGCAGCAGTAAAGGTTAATTTGCAGCTATTCTCTCTATAAATTATGGTATTAGACCAAAGACCAGCAGTAGAATTTTCTCGCCGTGCAAGGTGGGCAGGTCAAGATCTTTGGGCATAACAATCTTTCTGAGCATTGTTGCTATAATTGAAAGGGCATGCACTGCACAACAAGCTGGTAAACTTTATTATAAATCACTGTTTATGTGGCTTCAAACGGACTTTAAATATCTCCCGCTGTCTGTCCTTCCTCTTCTGTGAGGTGGTGTAAATCTAACCCACAAGGTGGCTTGTAACTTTTTAACCTCCTCTACATTTGCCATCCCAGACATGCTGCATATTTGCTTTGTGGCGAATTTTATGACCTCGCGCAGAAGGAACCCTATGCATTGTCATTCGTGAGGCAAACGGGCAGCTTCCCTTGTCACACCTTCCCGTGCAATCAGACATAATGACTGCTAATCAGCAAATAAGTAAACACGGTTCCCTCCACCCTCAGCACACAAACACACACACACACACAAACCCCGGCGCAGCATAACGGGCAACGCCATCTGAATTGGTTTTTTCTCAAGCTATTGTTTTCTAATACCCACCCCCCATTTTGTGACACAACCATAATGGGTCCCCAAGGAACACTGATGCTTCAAGAATTACAACGTTGTCTCTCCAAGACTGGTTTGTGACACACACGCCAGATGGTTTTCAGCTAAATTGCTGTCAAACTCAAAGCATGCTTATGAATTTATCCTTTGCTTTCGGAAGGGAGCAGCGAAAGAGGTTTCTGGAGATTGAGGCGCCGCTCGGGTGCCACGCCACATTGATTTGTGTTTTTTGATTGTTTGTTTATATTTGGTGGCAAAAGCGACAGCTTGCCGAACCTGACAGCTCCCGTTTAATAGCGTCATCGAACTCTCTTTCTTACAGAACTCTCCGGGTCCTTGTTGCAGGTGACAGGTTGCCGAAGGCCTTGACGGCACCCACCTATTCAAAGTCCGGTGAGGATAGAAGCAGTAATAATGATGCTGAACGGAGGGATCAGCAGAATAGGGGTTAAAAGTGGCCAATTGAAAAGGAACACTGTAGGAAAGGCCTATTGCCCCAGGAGCTACTAAAACTCAAGATTAGATGCCCAAACATACCAATTAAGAAAGAAGAATGGAGAAATGAAAGCCAGCTATCATTCATCTGGGGCGAATTTTGCAAAACCTACCCTGCCTCCAGAAAGCTAGGCTTCCCTTCTTTGAAACTTTTCCGGGCAGTTTCCTGGGGTGTCTTCCAACAATTTACCGTATTTTTCGCTCTATAAGATGCACCAGGCCATAAGACGCACCTAGTTTTTGGAAGAGGAAAACAAGAAAAAAAATATTCTGAATCCCAGAAGCCAGGACAGCCAGCTGTGCTGAGATCCTGCTGGCTGTCCTGGCTTATGGGATAGCTGCACGCAGCCTCTCCCAGGCAAGGAGAGCTTTCATCCCCTGCCCGGGAGAGGCTGTGCATGGCTAAGGCTCCCCCAAGAGCTGCGCTCCCTTTAAAGAGAACGCAGAGTGTGTGTGCAGCTCTTGGGGGCTTTTTCCACGTGGCTCTTTAAAGGGAGTGCTGAGCAGAGCCTCCCGCCTGCATTCGCTCCATAAGACGCACACACATTTCCCCTTACTTTTTAGGAGGGGGAAAGTGCGTCTTATAGAGCGAAAAATATGGTATACTGGTGTAAAATCCACCTAGCTGGTTCGGTTGGGTTTGAATATTGCATGTGAGTCCAGCTCACAAGTGGAAGCCCGTTTCCATGGGCAGATCCTTTGCTGGCTTGGGACAAATATGCTTGCTGTAGCTATGAAAGGAAGGTGGCTCACACATTACACTGGCGTCAGGTACAAACTGTCTCCATGCATGTGCAAATGTATGAGTAAAAGGGTATATGCGCCTTTCTCTGTGCTTGTCAACTATTTTGAACACCGGTACATAGAATGTGCACATGCTGATTGCAGCATGCGTATATTAGGATTCTTGCTCCGTGTTTGCAGTCATGGGATTGCTGTCTATCACATGACGGTGTATGTTTTGACTCCACAGAGTGGGAAGTGACGGAGACAGGATGTTTGTGTTACAGTGTTCCGTGAAGTGCGACTATTGTCCTTTGTTCTTTCTCTCTTTGCTGTCTGATGAGAAAGAGGAAGGAGCTAAGTCAGAATGCTCCGATTAGCCAAAATGCTATGCTACTGAGTTTGTTACGCAAACTGCGAACACTCTCCGGATCCTTAAGCATCCTAATGCCTTTTGGCATCAGTCGCTGTGATGTTCGGGCTGGAGAAAGCTTTTGAAGCCCCCAAACGATCGACCAGGAGGGAGAGAACATGCCACTCGGGCATGTGTCTCTGCCAGGGTCCTACACGTGAGTAAGACAATCCTAACAGCGTACACCCCTACAGTGATACATCTTAAGAGAAGTAGGTTCAGTTCTAAGTGATCTTTGGTTCCCCATCAGCCTTGAAATCTTACCACCTCTTTAGTTGTGGGAATACAGTCGTACCTTGGTTCTCGAACGGAATCCATTCCAGAAGTCCCTTCGACTTCCGAAAACGTTTGAAAAACCAAGGTGCGGCTTCCGATTGGCTGCAGGAGCTTCCTGGACTCAATTAGAAGCCGCGGAAGCTGCATCGGACGTTTGACTTCCCAAAAACACTCACAAACTGGAACGTTCTGGGTTCCAAACTCATTTCTGGGTTTGCGGCCTTCAGGAGCCAAAATGTTCGAGTCGCAAGGCGTTCCAGAACCAGGGTATGACTGTAACAAAATAATAGAATTGTAGAGTTGGAAGGGACCTTTCAGAATCCTCAAGTCCAATCCCCTGTAATGCAGGAATTCTGCCCACAGCTGTCTCTGGGTGGGCTCAAACCACCAACCTTTTGGTTAACAGCCAGACACCCATTGTGCCACTGGGGCTTGTTAAAATAACCCATTCATAATGGACACACATGGAGGGGGGAAGGACACACTTGGCAGAGGGGACACATAATGTTTGTGAGTCACCTTAGGGGCTGGTTTTGTAGCCAAAAGCTTGATTAAAAATCAAAACAGATTTTATTTTTCATTTGTATTCAAAAAATGGTGACCAATGAACTGAACTGAGCTTTCCATTATGAGTCCAAGTTTACAAACCGGACCTTGGGTAAATTAAGCTCCAGATTCCGAGCAGCTCGATCATTGCTATAAGTGAGACTTGATCCAATATAAAAAGCCATACATGCGTGCCGAAAACAGCAAAAGACATACAGAAGAGCAGAAACAGTGCCAAAGGGTTAAATAGCTTCTTTTTAGACGTTACCAAGGAGTTCCATTTAGGAAATCATAATTGCATTCCATTTTTTCCTGCATGTCAAAATGTAACTACTGGTACTCTATCTTCTCGCAGAAATCACAGTTTATAAGCCATTTTTCATCAGGCCGGTATGAATGGTAGCTGATCACTGCAAATGACTTTGCCATTAGGACCATACATAGGTTTGGTATTTTTCTTTCCTTTCCTTCCCTCCCCGCCCTCCCAGCCCCGAATCTGCTTTGGAAAGCAACATATAGAACCCTGTTATGAATCGATAAGTGATTAAGCCCAACTTTTCTTGGATGTATGCCTTTGCAAAGGGCTCAGGCCATTGGCTCCTCCGCTAACTTGAATAATTTTCACCAATGAAGGAGGCATTTATCAGGACGATAAGCATACACCACAAGGTGTCCTTGAGTGAACTGAAGTGCACTTTGGAAATAAATAGATGGCTTTAAAAAAAAAGAAAGGAAAAGAAAAGAAAAGATCATTGGTATTAATGGGAGCAGAACACTTTCATTTCAAAGAATATTTGCTTATGCAGAGAAGATTCAAGCATTTGTGTAAATAAAAAAGCTGAAACTACTCACTTGTTTTGGGGAAGGTGAACGTTTTCATCGGTGTCCAAAACACCCAGTTGTTTTTCAAGCCCCTTTTGCAATAAAATAAAATAAAATAAAAAACCCATTATCTCACTTGCGCTCTCTTTGAAATTGCTCACATTTGCCCTCAGTGATAGCAAGCAGCCAGATCTGATTGTTCATGTAAGTCTTGCAATATCACCCTGCTTACCATGTGATGATATCTGAGTGGATGGGATCATCCATAGAAATACCCTGGAAGATTCGGGAGCGTGCTTCCGTTTGCTGTTTGGTCGTATGCTGCAAAAGTCCAAGCAAGAGGCTACCAAAGTTAAGGCAGCCTCATAGATGGAGCAGTCGAGACAGCATTTTGCCACATTTATGCTTGCCATTGAAACATCTCCCAATCCCCTTGCTACTTTCTGCTTGCTGCTGTTGCTAGAGAAATAAAGCCGGTCTGACAGCCCTTTGGACCTTGTGACAAGGATGCCTTGGTAGTCCATCTCCTTGACCAAGTGACTTTCCTGTGACATAGCCACACTGCAAAAGAGTTCTTATTCAACCCAACAGCAGCAATGGATGGGAATTTGAGAAGTGGAGCAGGTCCTGAATCTCAGTGTTTGGGGAAGAAAGTGATTTGTGGAGGATGAGGCCTTTGATGAGGTTGCCAGGTTCCCTGGGACTCGGCAGAGGCAGCCTGGGAGTTAAGGCATGGCGTCTAATGGCCCAGGGGTGCGCCTAGTGCAATGAGGTGGATTGCGATGGAGATGGTTATGGCACCTGGTGGGTTAGGGGAAGATTCTGGTTGGATCTCATCATACAGAACAGAGACTGGTGATTATGGGGTGTAGTGACGCTTATTCAGATATTGGTTTGGTGTGTTTATATTCTGCATTTCTTCCATTGTGGAACTCAAGGTGGCATATGTAGGATTCTCAGGTGGTTTCCTATCTACGAGCTGACCAGACCCAGACCTGTTCCATTTCATCAAGGTGACTGTCACCGTGTGCCCTCAGGTGTGCCCTCAGGCCATGCCCCCCAAGCATAAAATAGCCTGTTCCTCACTCTGAGATTTTAGTGTTCTGCACCTTAGTACAGATGGCGACCATTTTGTGCGTATCTGGTGTGACTCCTGAAATGTGGGTCCTTTTGGACCCAGAAGAGGGCAGAACAGGGGCCTAACAGGAGCGGTGCATGACAGTGCGGGCTTATGCATGCTCCACTGATGTGCATGGGACCCAGGAACGGAAAACCTGTGCAAGAGGGTTGCTGCCTGTACTTCAGATTTGACCCCAGCACCTGAAAACTAGCCATTAGTCCAGTTAAACCCCCTCTCAGCATCTTTAGTTCCTGTCCACAAATATCCTTCCACTTAGTTCTTCAAAAGTTAAAACCAGGATTTTCACAGACCAAAAAACCCCACCCATTTTAAAACACCAGCCCTTGTTTACTTCTATCCCACCCCCCCCAAAAAAAATCCAAGGCAGCAATGAGGCTAAATCAGGGAATGGTGATGAGTACATTATGTGGTGGTTTGTTCCCTCCCTTAATCTTTCCAAACTGTGTCAGACTTTGCTCAATGGGAAAATCATTTCTCTTGTGGAAGGGATTTTTGGACAGGTTTATTTTAGTGCCATATGTTTGAAACAAACCCTAAAGAGTGGGAGAGGGAAACAGGCAGATGGGCAGAGTGAGAACTAATGAAAAAATAAATAAATAAAAGTCTCTGGGTCTGTAGACGTACCGGGCTTGCAGCATCAGGACATTGCTGCTATGGCATTTGCCTATGAGTTATAGGAAACCTTGCCTCTTAAGTGGCATTGGGGAGAAATCTGCTGGAAGTCATCTGATGGGGAAGTAGGGTAAGCTAGGCTCTGTGTAACATGCGAGACAGATGCTAGATACCCTGGAGTAAAATGACTTTACCGTGGGGCAAAATGCCGCAGAAGCATAATTGCCCTGTTCCATCTATGGCTGCGTGCAAGAACATACGAAAGACTAGCAGTCTGATACAGAAGATGAGAATTCACAGGTATCGGGAGCTGCTTGCCACTGCCTCAGGTAATGAACTGTATCTAGCCAGTGTGGTGTAGTGGTTAAGAGCGGTAGTCTCGTAATCTGGGGACCCGGGTTCGCGTCTCCGCTCCTCCACATGCAGCTGCTGGGTGACCTTGGGCTAGTCACACTTCTCTGAAGTCTCTCAGCCCCACTCACCTCACAGAGTGTTTGTTGTGGGGGAGGAAGGGAAAGGAAAATGTTAGCCGCTTTGAGACTCCTTAAAGGGAGTGAAAGGCGGGATATCAAATCCAAACTCTTCTTCATCTAGGGCTGGGCGATATCTGGTTTTCAACATTGCGATATATCACCAGTTAAACATCGCGATATACTGATAGATCCCAGTCTTGGTCTGCTTAAAAGTTACTGATCCAGCAATGAAAAGAAACTACACACACACACACACACACACACGTCTGTTTTCAGTCATGGGTCACCCATCCTGGATTGGAATGGCTCTGAAGAGAAAAAGAAAAAGAAATATCAAAGAAGAATGCCAGCAAGACTTCCACAACCAATATTTGCAGCATGTGTTTTGAACAAAGCAAGAGAGAGAGAGAGAGAGAGAGAGAGAGAGAGAGAGAGAGGAGAAGAACAAAGTTGACAATACTGATCTGAAGTAACAATCCTATGATAAAATGCTTGGGCAAAACATACGGGGATCGTGCTCATTTAGAAAGAAACTGGAAATAAGTCTTGCATATTTGAGGGGATGCAGTTGCTGCTTTGACGATACTTTTCGGGAGAAATGAGCTGTTTCTCAGTTGTTAGGAAATATATAGATATATTTTTTGTAAAGGTTAAGTGAGTCAGCTCGGTTCTGACTGCACATTGGTGAAACTGAATAGTGGCAAAGCGCTTTAATCTCCATTGCCTCCAAGTATTGAATGTGGTGCTTATCAAAGGTGCCACAGGGTGACATTTTCCATTTATCTAGACATTCTCATATATTTGTTAAAAGGTGACAGCTTCTGCTTGCGAACCGACCTTTTGGCAATAGAGCGTAGGAGAGGGGGAACGAGGGATTGTGCCTCTGGGGAGGGAATGCACCCCAAAAATGCTCCAGCCAGCGCTCCTGAAAGCCCAAGTGTTGCTTGCACAGTAACAAACTGTTGGGCATGCTTAGCCCCTGTTTTAAGTACACCCTGAACCAAATCCTTGTGGGCTTTTACCCAGTTGTAAGAGGAAGCGCCAAGGCTTTGACTTCCTATTCATATCTGCTTTCCCAGAAATGTCACAGGGTATTTCTGTTCCTGTTTCTCTTTCTGTTTCTCCTCCACCAGGGCCAGGGTTTTTTCAGTGACGGCTCCGACCTGGTGAAATAAGAATAATAATTAATAATAATTTATTATTTATACCCCGCCCATCTGGCTGGGTTTCCCCAGCCACTCTGGGCGGCTTTCAACAGAATATTAAAATACATTAGTCTATTAAACGTTAAACGCTTCCCTAAACAGGGTTGCCTTCAGATGTCTTCTAAAAGTCTGGTAGTTGTTTATTTCCTTGCCATCTGATGGGAGGGCGTTCCACAGGGCGGGTGCCACTACTGAGAAGGCCCTCTGCCTGGTTTCCTGTAACTTGGCTTCTTGCAGTGAGGAAACTGTCAAAAGGCCTTCGGAGCTGGACCTCAGTGTCAGGGTAGAATGATGGGGGTGGAGATGCTCCTTCAGGTATACTGGACTGAGGTCATTTAGGGCTTTAAAGGTCAGCACCAACACTTTGAATTGTGCTTGGAAATGTACTGGGAGCCAATGTAGGTCTTTCAAGACTGGTGTTATGTGGTCTCGGCGGCTGTTCCCAGTAACCAGTCTAGCTGCCGCATTCTGGATTAGTTGTAGTTTCTGGCTCACCTTCAAAGGTAGCCCCACATAGAACGCACTGCAGTAGTCCAAGCGAGAGATAACTAGAGCATGCACCACTCTGGCGAGACAGTCCACGGGCAGATAGGGTCTCAGCCTGTGTACCAGATGGAGCTGGTAGACAGCTGCCCTGGACACAGAATTGACCTGCGCCTCCATGGAATGCTCTGTCCTATGAGACTAGGACCCTGCAGGACTTGATCTTCTTTTGCAGGGCCTGTAAAACAGAGCTGTTCCTGCCTGGCCTTCAATTTGAATTAACCTGATCCTCTATTCCCCTTTCCCTTTCCTCTTCTATGAAAAAACCCTTTCTGGGACTCCACATTTAAATTCTTCCCTAGTCTCCTTGCAGGCTCTAGTAGGACCAACTTGGCCAGTTGCCCTGGTGATCATTTGATGTCTACTGACTGGGGTTTTTTTCCTTTTTCTTTCCCCCCCAAAATGACCCCTGAATTTTTGAATTTTATTGATATTGATGCTGTATTTTATGCTGTTTTCAACTCACATTTTAATCAATGTTTTATATTTGCTGTTAAGCTGCCCTGAGCCCAGATTTTAAACTGGGAAGGGCGGGGTATAAATAAAAAAATATTATTATTATTATTGTTTCCCCTCCTCTGCCTTACCATGTGAAAGTGTGCTGTGACCTATTCAGCTGTGCACACACACTGGCCATCACATTGCAGTTCTAACAGCAGTGACGAGACAATTTGGACATTTCACAATATTGCTTTATAAGTCTCTGGCTTATTTGCAAGGCTTCTTTCTGGTTTCATCTTTTTGGCCAGGTCTGTGCAGTTTATGGTCTCTGAGTAGAAGGGCAAAGTTTGCACAACACGGCAGCCTTTTTCTCTCCCATCTCTTCAGTTAAGAACATCTTGTTCTCTCTCCTATCTCCATGTGAGAGAAATGTAATTAATGTATTAAAAATGGAAATACATTAAGATAAGATAAGAAGTCTTGATGTACTCTAGGCCAGAACACTTGCGGAAGGGATGGGGTCCTCTGGTAATTAAGCAATCCACTAATAACCTGATCATAATTATAGTGGCTTCACTAATTGCTCTATTCTTATTGCAAATGTTTTTAAGCTCTTTAATTTCAGAACTTTGCTCCTATTTGGTGTGCTGTGACATGAATTTAAAAGACCCTCTTGAAAGAAGCAAAACGTGCCCATTCTCCTCCTTGCTTTTTTTTTTCAAAGCAGGAGCTCATTGGATAGTAATAATAGAGACTATCTGCTTTATATTACTTTAGATTGTTATGAATTTGTGGACGCTAGGTTCAGAAAGTGTTAGTATTTAATCAAGGCTCAGAGTGTTCAGCTGAGTGCTAGACCACTCTAATCCTCATTACAGATAGGTAGAATCTTAAAATGCAGAGACATCACCTTGCCAACAAAGGTCTGTATAGTTAAAGCCATGGTTTTCCCAGTAGTGATGTATGGAAGTGAGAACTGGACCATCAAGAAGGCTCATTGCCGAAGAATTGATGCTTTTAAATTATGGTGCTGGAGGAGACTCTTGAGAGTCCCAGGGACTGCAAGAAGATCAAACCTCTCCATTCTGAAGGAAATCAGCCCTGGGTGCTCACTGGAAGGACAGATCCTGAAGCTGAGACTCCAATACTTTGGCCACCTTATGAGAAGAGAAGACTCCCTGGAAAAGACCCTGATGTTGGGAAAGATGGAGGGCACAAGGAGAAGGGGACGACAGAGGACAAGATGGTTGGATAGTGTTCCCGAAGCTACCAGCATAAGTTTGACCAAACTGCGGGAGGCAGTGGAAGACAGGAGTGCCTGGCGTGTTCTGGTCCATGGGGTCACGAAGAGTCGGACATGACTAAACGACTAAACAACAACAGCAACAACAACAACAACAACAAAACCGTGTTGGTCTGCCATAATCAAAACAAAATTTAAAAAATCCTTCCAGTAGCACCTTAGAGACCAACTAAGTTTGTTCTTGGTATGAGCTTTTGTGTGCATGCACGCTTCTTCAGATACACTGAAACAGAAGTCACCAGACCCTTATATATAGTGAGAGGGTGGGGAGGGGTATTACTCAGAAGGGTGGTGGGAATGGGTGATTGGCTGATAGGTGTGGTAAACCTGTTGACGACTGTTAACGACTGCAATTGGTCTTACAGGAAAAAGCAAGGGGTGAGATTGCTAAAAATAGCTTTATCATGTATAATGAGATAAGAATCCAATGTCTCTGTTCAGACCAGGTCTCTCCATGGTTTTAAGTTTGGTAATAAGTTGCAATTCAGCAACTTCTCTTTCCAGTTTATTTTTGAAATTCTTTTGTAATAAGACAGCTACTTTGAGATCTTGTGTAGACTGTCCTGGGAGATTGAAGTGTTCTCCTACTGGTTTCTCTGTCTTGTGATTCCTGATGTCAGATTTATGTCCATTTATCCTTTGGCGTAGGGTTTGGCCACACCTATCAGCCAATCACCCATTCCCACCACCCTTCTGAGTAATACCCCTCCCCACCCTCTCACTATATATAAGGGTCTGGTGACTTCTGTTTCTGTATCTGAAGAAGTGTGCATGCTGCACACGAAAGCTCATACCAAGAACAAACTTAGTTGGTCTCTAAGGTGCTACTGGAAGGCACTCTAATCCTTGCATTCAGTAAGTGTTAAAAAATGATTAAGACAGGCGAGACATTAAGAGAACAAACAGCTCATGAGAGATGGCAAATGGCAGCACAGTTAGCACTAGCTGAGCAATGGAAGAACCAGACTGAAATACCCCTGAATAGGCTTGCCATATGTATGGGAAATTCCAAACATGTACGGGAATCAAATGTCTAAGATGGCATCTAGGGAATATTTCTTTTTTTTGGGGGAAATCATTTTTATTTGGTTTTACAAATATAAATTTATAACAATACCAAATGCACATCTGTATATAGAGATTTCTCTGAATCTTGAGACATCCCTTCTATGGTTCTTATTGTCAACATTTTCAACTGCATATTATTTCATAATCTATCTTTTGTATCTGTCCACATTGTCCAAAGTGTTTGTTACGGTACAAGCGATATTAAAATCCTGCTAATGGTTCTATCTGCTTACTGTGGTCTCCTAAATAAATTATAATTCCCTCCCCATTCTTTCTTGAAGTTTTTGAATGTTAAGAGATGTCTGGAATTTCACAAAAGTATGGCAACCTAGTTTTTGTTTTTGTTTTCTATCCCCCCCTGTTTTTCCCCATTTTTTGGGAGGGTTAATAGTCCCCCCCCCCGGGGAGTAATAAGTAACATGATGTAAGTCTGCTTAAGCTGGTTTTGTCTCTTTTTAAGTGGAATTTAAGTGCTCGCTTAAGTGACTCTCCATTTAGAGGTGCCCAGGTAACCTGCTACAGGAAGCAAATGTGTTTATTGACCTACCGTTTTTCAATCACTGCTGAAACAGCTGGAGACGGACAGTGACAACAACACTATTAAATTCCAGAAAACAATACATTGGCATTATTGACACAGGCATTAAATATCTTGATATGTGAAGCCAGAGGTTTCATAATATCACTACATTTGTTCAGGTTCTGCTGACACATGTTTCATCACGACAAAGTATTGAGGAATCTATTAAATTCATAACATGCTCAGACAATGCAATATGTCATCTCATTGATGGAAACTTTGGTGATTTCTTCAGCGGCTTTTGAGACAGAAGCAGTGCGGAGAGGGAATAGGTTTCTGAAAGATGAACGTGGAAAGAGGGCAGACGTGTGGTTTTAACAGTGGGACTGATGGACGCCTTTTGAGAAGAACTGGTGCTCTGGGCTCAACTGTTGGTTCCAGCCTGTTGAGACTTCAATCAGGCTCCAAACTCTTAGCAAAGTCAGGTGAAAATTTAGACTGCATGCTTGCAGCCAGCCGCTGCCTGAAGGAGAGAAGTACAGGGAGATAATAATAATAATATATATATATATATTTTACCCCGCCCTCCCCAGCCAGAGCCAGGCTCAGAGCGGCGAACATCAGATGAGTCTCACCAGTAAGGAAGCCACTTTGCATCAATTGCCCAGAGCAAAACTTATACCTAATGGAAACAAAATTAAAAAAAATCCTTCCAATAGCACCTTAGAGACCAACTCAGTTTGTTATTGGTATGAGCTTTCGTGTGCATCAGTGTATCTGAAGAAGTGTGTATGCACACAAAAGCTCATACCAATGACAAACTTAGTTGGTCTCTAAGGTGCTACTGGAAGGAATTTTTTTATTTTGTTTTGACTATGGCAGACCAACACAGCTACCTACCTATAATTACAGTGGTACCTCGGGTTAAGAACTTAATTCGTTCTGGAGGTCCCTTCTTAACCTGATACTGTTCTTAACCTGAGGTACCACTTTAGCCAATGGGGCCTCCCGCTGCCGCTGCCACGCGATTTCTGTTCTCATCCTGAAGCAAAGTTCTTAACCCGAGGTACTATTTCTGGGTTAGCGGAGTCTGTAACCTGAATCGTATGTAACCTGAAGCATCTGTAACCTGAGGTACCACTGTATATCTAATGGGTTTGTGTTACAGGTGAGTATATTTCAGCTGGATGCTGATAATAAATCTATTGATGGTAGGAGCGCTTTGACAATGAAACGAATTGATAAGGGTTTGCTTCTCCCATAGCCACAGCCTTGGCTCCCAGCAGAGATCAGGCATGGTTCTGTCTCTCAGCTGCCCAGCCTACTTCTAGCTCTCTCAAACAACTCGGCTCTTGCTTTTATCTTTCTAACAGTTGAGGGATGGAACTCTCCCACCCATTTTACCTCTGGCACTTCCTTTGTCACCTTTATGACGCATGTTTAGGGGTCATTACCAAGAAATTTGTCTGGCTATGCCAGCAATTGGATAATGTTGGATCCAGGAATTAGAAGGAACTCAGGCATATAGCCTACCTCCCCCAACTCACAACACAATATTGGGGTTCTATATTTCTTGTACTGAAGGGGGAGATTGGACCATGCAGCTTACAATGCCCACTTCAACTTTCTGGAATTCAGCATAGTGCTAAGTGGGGAATGCACAGGGGGGAACATAGTCTGCTTGTGGAATGAGTTTTTTTCTACCCTCTCCTCTTCTTGCATACCTCTGCATGCCCCCTAAACCTGTTTTGTCTATCATCATCATCATCATCATCATTGTTATGTACTGAAGTTCTCACCCTGGGCCAGCAGGGGGATACTGTAGATAGTTTTCACTCAGGTCCACATATGCAAATAGGGGATTGAAAGTGACGTTCAGTGATTGGCTAGTTACAGAAAGTTGCTACTGTAGCGTTGTAGTGGAGCTCTATATAAGCAGGCTGGCTGAACCCTTCAGTTCAGTTCTGTTCTGGCCTGTGAATAAACAAGAGCTGTTTTGAAGAATCGCTGTGTCGTCTGATATGTTCACCCACAACTTAACAATCATCATTGGAATTATGCTATTCAGCTGAAAAGGCCAACACAATGGCTTCCATATAGCCCCCCCCCCCCCGGCTCCAAACTTTAAATAAAGTGACACTCAAAGGGAAAAGGAAGGAAGAGGAAAATTAAATCAAAATCAGACACCAATTCTTAAACAGTTGTTCTTATTATGAGTGCTACTAGCTACTACTTCCAAGCCCCCTGGGCTCCTTGAGGAGGAAGGGTGAGATAGAAACTAATTTAACAGGAATGTATGGGATTAAATTGTTGGCTATTTTTCTGAGTCATGCAGAGTGATGCAGCGGTTCACCCTCGAAGCCCTAGTGATGAAGTAGACTCCATGCACAAGACTTTGAAGACAGCTCTTTACTTGCAGGAAGGCAACCATTAACAAGCAGTGGCATTGATGCATATCAAGTCCAATACAATGTGTTTCTCTCCCTTGAGCCCAAGAGAGGGTTTTCTAGCTTCTTGTTTCCAAACCTCCTTCGCAGCAATTGCATAAGTCAGGGGTCAGAAACTTTTTCAGGAGGGGGCTGGTCCATTGTCCCTCAGACCTTGTGGGGGGCCGGACCCACCATCTCCCGAAAGGACCCCCCACCGCCACCTCCACTCATGCCGCAGCTGCCGACTCTGCCTCATCTTCGGCAGCATCGCAGCCATCCTCTGCCTCAGCCAGGGGTCTGCGGGGCGCAGGGCCCATTCTGCTGGCCTGGGCGGCGGAGGCAACCTTCCCACCGCCACCACTTCCTCCCGATTGGCTCTTGGCCATACATGGCTGCCTCAGCAGGAAGGAACAGGTGTCACCCAGAGGCATCTGCAGCTTCAGATTGGCTGCAGGAGCTTCCTGCGGCTAATCTGAAGCCATGCCAGCATTGCAGAAGTCAGCCCCTGTGCGGCGAGCCCTCCATGCAGCGCAGGTTTACATGGGGACTGACTGAGTGGGGGGCAGGGTCTGCAAGGTTTGTGGGGCGGATTAATGAGCCTGGTGGGCTGCATCTGGCCCCCGGGCCTTAATTTGCTGACCTCTAGCATAAGTTATCAGTCCATTGCTTACCTGTCCTCACAAACTCCTTCGGACCCAGCCACTGCTGGAGTTTCACACTCCCACCAGCCAACCTTCAACTCCCACCCCTCCTATGTAAGACACACACACACACACACACACACACACACACACACACACACTATTAAAGGGAATTAACAAATTAATAAGGCAATGATGATTCAGCATTTCTGTGACCTTAATTGGCGAGACAAGTTTTCTTGCAGCTGTTACATTACATTACATTACATTACCTTGGTTTTCTTCTCCCTACTTCTCTTTATTCTTTGTAAAATACATTTTCTAACAAATATAGCACAAATACTAACAGCTGGAACCATATTGTTGGATTTTCACTCACAGGCCACTTACTATCAACACGTTTTAACTTTTATGCATCAGGACAGAGGGACAAAGGAAGCAGGAGTCTCCTTCCCACTTATATTTATTTGGCTCGGGGCCTGTGCTGCACGTGCAGCTAAAATAAAAACGATAAAGACATATGAGGTGGTATGGGATGTGCTACCTCAGACTGCTAGTGTGAAATCATATTTTGAATCTTCTCATATATATATACACGAGTGTGTGTATGTGTGTGTGTACAGTATTCAGAAATCAAGCATTAACAGTGGGCAAGCTGGGGTAGAATTCTCCCTCATCTGCTAGGTTATTTAACAAATGCCACCCCATAACTGAGGTTATTTGGGTAGCTTGCGTCAGAAGTAGATGAACACACCATCAAATGCTAAAATGCAAATTCAGCATAAAAACAAACCACAGAGATTAAACAAGCGGAATACCATCAAACTGTCGCAGTGCAGGCAGATCTTTCAAACTTCAAAGTTCCTGAAACTCAGAATTCCTCAAAAGGCCTCTAGAGTCCACAAAAGCTCCTTAAAAGTATTTTTTAAAAAAAACTTCTAGGGAGTTTTTGTTTTAATGTGGGAGATTATTCAAAAACGACAGCCCCACCTGAAACACTATATAAACCACCCAGTTTACTATATGTGCAGACTGAGCATTGTGTTCCGAACAGCTGCTGGAACGAAGGACAGCCGATTCTTTCCCCCCCCCAAAGTCTCATCATGAAGAAATGACATTTACAAAACAGAACCAGAATGTTCGCAATTATATTTCTGATAAAAAAATAAATAATACATTGGGTTTCTGAAAAGCTCCGGCAAGCACAGTTCTGAAGGAGGGGGGGTGGGTTGGCATGGCGCCGCGACGGAATTAAAGTCCCTTCTTCTGTATAAGCAGCAGGAGGGTTCCTGACAGAAATAAAGTGAGTGTATGTTATATAAGTAATTTATTTGTGCATCTTGGCATTGCAGCACTAATAGGCTGGCTGCCAGGTATTCTGGGCTGCAGTTTGTCATGTCTGACTCTTTTAGTCCTTTTCAAGCAATTGAAGAAATGGCCTTCTGCAGGCTGTCAGTGACAGATACAGGCTCACTCACATAGATAAAGCTCAATTAGCTCCCGGAGAAAGCATCTTTTAAAAATGCAATGAGCTGCGCCGTGAAAGATAGGTAGACAAGTGTTACACGGAACAAAATAAAAAAATGTTAACGCGGGTGAGCGAGCTTAGTTGGGAGCCCACTCCCGTCGATTCCGTTTCTTTCACGTAGCGCACCCCGACATTATTTCAAAAACTCAGCGTGATTCACTTTTAAGGAGCTCCTAAATAAAAGTGTTTTTGTTTTAGTCATTTTCAAGGACTTTCTTCTGCGTCTGCCTCGCTATGGAATAATCCTATAATGCATTCTTGGATACTAGGCCTGCCTTCTCCAGTCACAGAACAATTGCAATTTTCTACGATTTGTTTCCTAGAGAAGGGGAGAGCTAAGGACTGGAATCTTGCGGTGTGATGTCGGTTTTTAAGAAAATCTTTTGTTTGTCGCTCTTCCAAAAGGCACAAAGCAGTGAATGTTCACCAACTTTGATTTTATAGCCTGTCCTATACCTACAGCGAATTAACACATGCATTATTTCATCTGTCTTTGCAACCAACCAGTGAACATTGCCTTTTTCAGATGGGTTAAACAATGTAGACTCAGACAAGTGGACTCCCCCAAGACTGTCCCATGACTTTATTTATGATATAACATGTTGTCTGCTGTATTTCTTTCTATCTCTTTTGATTTTTTTAAAATATCATATTTATTAAATTTTCTGTTTTGCATTTTAAAATACTCATTTTACATCCTTCCCTTCTTCTCTTTCCATGCTTCATTTTGCATATCATAAATCCCTGCATATTTTACAAAAACTAAACCATTCAGTATTCCATTATCGCATCCATTAAAACTTATTTACACAGTTGAATTTATCTTAATGTGCCAGTGTTTTCAGCTGTACACAATTATTTCCCATATATTCAATAAACTTTTTCCAATCTTCTTGAAACGTATGTTCTTCTTGTTCTCTTATTCTATGTGTTAAATCTCCAAGCTGCGCGTATTCCATCAGTTTAAGTTGCCATTCTTCTTTGGTTGGGACCTCGCTCATTTTCCATTTTTGGGCTAACAAAACAAGGGCCACAGTAGTAGCATACATAAATAGTCTTTTTTGACACCTGGGAATTTCAGTCTGAATTATCCCCAACAGAAAGGACTCTGGTTATTTTGGGAAAGACGCAGGTGGCGCTGTGGTCTAAACCACAGAGCCTAGGGCTTGCCAATCAGAAGGTTGGCGGTTCGAATCCCCGCAATGGGGTGAGCTCCCGTTGTTTCTGCCCCAAGCGGCTTAGTTATGCTGGCCACATGACCCAGAAGCTGTCTGCGGACAAACGCCAGCTCCCTCGGCCTATAGAGTGAGATGAGAGCGCAACCCCAGAGTCGTCCGCTTTACTGGCCGAGGGAGCCAGCGTACAGTTTCCTGGTCATGTGGCGAACATGACTAAGCTGCTTCTGACGAATCAAAGCAGCTCACGGAAATGCCGTTTACCTTCCCACTGGAGTGGTACCTATTTATCTACTTGCGCTTTGACATCCTTTCGAACTGCTAGGTTGGCAGGGACCGAGCAACAGGATGCAGTAGTACGCACTAAATGCTAAATGGACTAAACAACCTTTGAGGATTCTTCCAATTCTTTGATCAAATGGTGAGACAAATGGTCTGGCTGCAAGTCGTTCTTCTTAAAATACCTTGTTACCTGACACCCATAACCTATGCGTGTTTACTGGGCAGACGGTCTTACTGAGCTCTGCAGGTTTACTCCCCGGTAACTTTGGAGAGCCTTAAGTTATAGAGATATTATGGTTCAGTATGGGAGGTTGCACCCTGGAGCATTGATTAAATGCCGACAGTATGCACATTTCTGTCAGGAAGGATGTCAGAGGAGGATGTCACCATAAAAACGAGCATTATAGATCTTCACTGCTTTCTGATATATGTTTATTGTACAGCCTGATACAGGATAAATGATTCACATTTTATGTTATACCGGAATTTGAACTTCTGTAAATCTGATTTGGCTTGCAAGAACAGAGCTCCACCTAATAAAAATTCCCCCTTCATAAACGGTTAGCTGAATTAATGCATAAGGCCTGTTTAAAAGATTAATGGCATATATTCATGGAAAAATCAAATCTAGGTGTTTTATTTTCCCAGATTGTCGAGGACTTGACATTTCATTTGCTAGTCTTTTCAATATAGCCCCTTACAACTCACTTTATAAAGCAAAAAGAGTAGCGATTCATATTTATATTCCACATCATTTGGGGCATATCAACAGTCATATAGAGTTGAAAACAAACGCTGAAAATATTAAAATTCCTTATGTTATGCACCTATCCTAAACTTTTCTTTTAGTGGGGGGGATGAATCCACTGTTAAGATGGTACGATTCTCATAAATCAGTTTTGAAGCGGCAAATTATTTATACTGAAATTAGTCATAGGAGCAAAGATAGTGTTGGCGATGCATTAGAAATGGGGAGATTATATATGCCAAGAGTTGCAGAATGTTTAAGGGGAATCTTGTAAATTTCCAGAAGCAATGGGTGTTGTCAGCAGAAGGAATATATGAGAAGAATTTGCAATTAGGTTGGGTCCTTTTACATGGCTACATAGAACTAAGGATGTGATTCTCCTAACAAACTCCTTCGTGGAATTTTTCTCTTGGAATAATCCGTACACCATCCCTGTAAAGTCATTACAAACCAGTTGCGTGGCAAGACCCTCAAGCTGACCCCCCCATTAGGATAAATAATTCACACGTACATGGATATTTTGTTTAAGGTTTTGGGCAAAAATTTGGCCACAACTTTATTGATTACAGGAATGAGCGCGGTATTGGCAAGACTATATCTGACTCCTGCCCGCTTTGCAGGAAGTCTGTAAGGGTAAACCACCCAAAGGGAAATTCCTTCGGGGGAACCCGCCTGCATCTCCCCTGGTGTTCCCAGAGGCCTGGCATGGCCCTAGCTCCTCAAGCGGACTTCGGACAGGATCCAGGCCCCGGCTTCCTTTAACGGAATACCCTTGAAACTGGAGGGGCAGGTGATGGCCGACCTCCCCATCCCCATCCACCATAAGCCAATGCCTAACTGCCAAACCTTACCAAGTTGTGACAATTGCTAAGAGGCAGGCAAAAACCAAGTGGCCCATGCCAATTTCCCAAATGAAAAAAATTCCTACCCAGCCCCCGACTCAAGCTGGGCAACCATCAAAAGTCCAAAGCAAGGCCAAAGGATCTAAATTAAAGGGAGGGTGGGCAGGTGTTTGGCAGTGCGAAGGAGGAGCCTGGCACACGTCGCACTGCCGCTTTTATACTTTCCCCCACTACCACCCTTTGACATGATTGGGCAAAAGCCCTGGGTGATTGTGCTGCCACCCCGACGTGAGGGCGATAGCTCCACCCATGTCAGGGTGGGGGAAACCAGGTTGAGAGCCTGCCCGCAACCAGGACCATCTATTAAGATGACCCCATTTCTCAACAATTGCTGGTATGATGAGTTCAAGTGCTCTTTGTCACATGGTGTCAGGGACTGGCTGGATGAGGAAGGGTGGTGGAAGCTGCCTACCCAAGAGCCCCCAGGGAAGGCACAGGAGAAGAAGTGTTAGATACCGGATTCTGGTGGCGGGACACTGGTCACGCCTCAGAGGAGGGGACAAGTTGGGAGGTACTCAAAGCAGGAATCTTGAGGGATCACGAAGAGACAGAAGCAGGCAGGCAGCCCAGCACAGGGCAGGGTGATGGGATTTCCAGTTTGGATGCAGGCTCTGACAGAGATGACAGAGGGGAGGCAGACCCTACATCTCACCCATAGCTCCATTAAGACAGCTTCTCTGCTGATGGCTCTCCAGGTCCACTTGCTCCTAGAACACAATGGATGTAATAATAATAATAATAATAATAACAACAATAATAATAATACAGTGGTACCTTGGGTTAGCGTGGGAGGTGGGTGGCGCTGTGTGTTAAACCACAGAGCCTAGGACTTGCTGATCGGAAGGACGGCGGTACGAATCCCCGCGACGAGGTGAGCTCCCATTGCTCGGTCCCTGCTCCTGCCAACCTAGCAGTTTGAAAGAACGTCAAAGTGCAAGTAGATAAATAGGTACCGTTCTGGCGGGAAGGTAAACGGCGTTTCCGTGCGCTGCTCTGGTTCGCCAGAAGTGGCTTAGTCATGCTGGCCACATGACTGTACTCTGGCTCCCTTGGCCAATAAAGTGAGGTGAGCGCCGCAACCCCAGAGTCGGCCACGACTGGACCTAATGGTCAGGGGTCCTTTTACCTTTACCTTGGGTTAAGAACTTAATTCGTTCTGGAGGTCTGTTCTTAACCTGAAACTGTTCTTAACCTGAGGTACCACTTTAGCTCATGGGGCCTCCCACTGCCGTCACGAGATTTCTGTTCTCATCCTGAAGCAAAGTTCTTAACCCGAGGTACTATTTCTGAGTTAGCAGAGTCTGTAACCTGAAGCGTCTGTAACCTGAAGCGTCTGTAACCCGAGGTACCACTGTAGTAATAATAGGGTCTGGACAATGCTTCATCCCAAAAGGAGTCAGTTTTTATGCACCCAGTGAGTTCAAACTGTGCAATATTAACTGTGCTCTTCCTCCCAGCCCCATGACACATGGCACATTTCTAGCATTAGATATTAACTAATATCACTGGTGGTGATTGCAATGTTTTATTTATTTATTTTACATAGCTGTGCCCAAAGCTGTTCCAGAAGTAAAGAGATAAATTTTTCAGATATTAATATTGCACAGTTTCAACTGACTGGGTGCATAAAAACTGACTCCTTTTGGAATGGAGCATTGTCGAGACCCAAAACTTTACTTGCCGAACTTTCTTCAAAACAGAACTAAAACATCAGATACATCTAGATAATTCCGTATAATGTCTTGTGCAAGCCCAGCACAGGTTCATCTTCTTAGAAATAAAATAAACTTACAGTTAGAGCGGACAAGCATAGCTCTGTCTCTCACAGGTTCCATTGGCCTGCATTCCTACCCCTTAGGCCAGGCTTCCACAACCTTGGCCCTCCAGATGTTTTGAGACTACAGTTCCCATCATCCCTGACCACTGGTCCTGCTAGCTAGGGATCATGGGAGTTATAGGCCAAAAACAGCTTGAGGGCCGAGGTTGAGGAAGCTTGCCTTATGCTATGCAGGTCCTGAGAACAAAGGCTAAAGGCAACTCCCTTTCAAAATGGAGATTTGCAGCCAAATACCTTTGCCACCTGATCTAAGGTTAAACACTCACATGTTAGCTGCTAGAGAACAACAATGGTTAATTATCAACCTATCTAGGCAGCCCAGAGATCTCGCCTTGCTTAGTATACTTCGGTGGAACTTCCCAATGATAAACCTTTCAGCAATGCACATGGCCATTCCCATTTCAGTGTCAATTAAATAATTACACTGAACAAGCAATACAAAGACATACAAAGCATGACTGCAGTAAACCACCCAGTACCAATTCATTTCAAAATGTTAAGCGCCACTTCTAAAAGCACGAAGCTCTTTCTACCAATTATGCGGCTAATGATGTCCAATGAAATGGAGTGTTAGCAGCACTGACTCAGGGAGCATGCTGAGCATTTCTCAAACCCGTTAATATGGTTGTTATTGTGCCTCTTATGAGGATGCTCTTAATGGGGAAGCCAGACAGGCTTTCCACCTGGTATACGTAAGCAGTATAAACTTTCCAGAGCAGACCACAGTGGAGCTTACAGGTAGTCCAAATGGTGCCCCCAAATATTTTTTTAAATAAAATAAAATATTTTTAAATAAAAATATTTATAGACCGCCCCTCGTACAATATATTAGAGCAGTATACAACAAAGTGTACAAGTCGAAACAGCGTAAAACATCTCCCACCATTCAATTTCACTGCCTCAATAAAGATGGGAGCCTAATAATATGACCGGGTTTGGGGTGTTTTAACCCTTAGTCACCCCCTGACACTTGGCAGGTCTGAGATTCTTTCTATGTGGTAGAATTCGCTAATATCACAAGGTCTCTGGGACTAAAGAAAAAAAGAGGGTTGGAAACAAAGCAGGATTTTTATTAATACATACCTGATGAGACTTAAAGCTTCACGATTAATCTGATAAAGCACAACACTTGGTCTCAGTCTAAATCAAAAGGAATTAAGAACTTTACTTATTACTTTCACTTTAAGAATGTTACTAAATAAACTGATTTATCCTAGAATGGCTGTTATGCGAAACACTTCCAGCCCCTTTCTAGAAACTTTTCCTCCCCTAAATGGAAATAATCTGCTTTTCCCTGCCTAGCAAGCCCCTAACCAACCAGCTAATCCCCTAGCTAAACCCAATCCAAGTCCCATCTGACAGTTAAATATGACAGGTTCTTTCTTTCAACTCTCAGTTCCCTCCTGATTGGATGACACTCCACTCAATCCTGATTGGCTGCTGAGTCTCCAGGGGGATGACTCAAGATCTGTCTGTCACACCTGGGCTCTCATTTTATGAAAGAGATAGAAAAACGTCCACCAACTTTCTCTACACATCCCCCTCCTTACCTTTCCCCCCAAACCATTTTACCCCTTTTCCCTTTTCTAAATTAAATAGCACTGGATGTTGTAACCTTACCAAGAGCCCCAGATCATTTGGGTTGACTTCTCTTGTACCTTTCCCAACATTACAATGCAGTCATACCTCATGCTATGTTTGCTTCATGTTACATTCTTTCAGGTTACGTTCCGCGGTGACCTGGAAGTACCGGAAAGGGTTACTTCCGGGTTTCGCCACTCGAGCATGCGCAGAAGCACTGAGCATGCTTCGTGCATGTGCACAAGCGCCAAATCGCACTGTGCACCTGTGCAGATACGGCGCTTCAGGTTGCGCTCTTTTCATGTTGCGAACGGGCCTCCAGAACAGATCCCGTTCGCAGCCAGAGGCACCACTGTACTCTCTTTGAGGTTAAATACTTGAATACAGTATTTGAAGGGTGGTCATACCGTGGAAAGGGACGCGGGTGGCGCTGTGGGTTAAACCACAGAGCCTAGGACTTGTCGATCAGAAGGTCAGCGGTTTGAATCCCCACGATGGGATGAGCTCCCGTTGCTCGGCCCCTGCTCCTGCCAACCTAGCAGTTCGAAAGCATGAAGTGCAAGCAGATAAATAGGTAACTCTCCAGCGGGAAGGTAAACGGTGTTTCCGTGCGCTGCTCTGGTTCGCCAGAAGCGGCTTAGTCATGCTGGCCACATGACCCAGAAGCTGTACGCCGGCTCCCTCGGCCAATAAAGCGAGATGAGCGCCGCAACCCCAGAGTCGGCCACGACTGGACCTAATGGTCAGGGGTCCCTTTACCTTTACCTTTACATACCGTGGAAGCAGTTGATTGGTATTGACCATGGGTTGGCAAACTAAGGTCCGCTGGCCAGATCAGGCCCAATTGCCCTCTGGAACCAGCCCGCGGACGGTCCTGGAATTGTTGCTTGGATCGACGTGATCGTTCGGGCTGCACCATTTTGGGGGGCAATTTCCTCCCCGAGCACCATTCGCCCCCCCCCCCATGGCGGCTCCCCTCCCTCCTCCCTCCTGACTTCTCCCTGCCCTGAGAAGGAAGGGAGCTGGGCTTTGATTGGTGCCAGCCCATCCGAAGCCTTGCCGCCCGCCCGCTGAGACTTGCCAGCCGCCCACCAGCCTCTCCATCCATGGCCGCGCTCTGGGCATTGTGATGGGTGCGTCGTGGGGCTCCGGCTGGAGCTTGGCACACCTGCTGGCCCTGCAGCTGGTGCCCATGAAAGCTAGCCTGGAAAGGAGAGGTGCCACCGCCAGGGCCAGCTCCTAACCGCAGGCAGAGCGGGGGAGGAGGTAGGAAAGCAGGAGGAGGGGAGGGGCTGGGGGAGAGAGGGAGAGAGAAGCCCCTTCCGCCGCGTGTGTGTGTGCGCAGTCCGGCCCACCACAAGGTCTGAGGGGCGGAGAGCCAGCCCCTTCCTAAAAAAGTTTGCTGACTCCTGGTATTGACCATAGCCTCAGAAAAGCCTATGCAATCTCACTCCCTTCAGCATCATCCTAGCTGAGGAGGAGCGGGGGAAAACAGGACTGAAATAAAATGTCCCCAAACAGCATATTATTGCTGAGTTCCAGGCCAGGTTGAATTTTAATAGGTGAGTTATAAGGCCCTACTCGGAGGGGTTTATGTCCCAAAACTGCTGACACAATTTAAACTACTGCAATGCAAATGGCGGCACTCTCATAAAAGAAGCGAGCAAAGTTTCAATATGTTGTCTACGAGCCTCGAGAACATTGAAGATGATTTATGGCCAAGTGGACTAAAAATTTAAATGCTCTTTTCCAGCAAAGGTACATTTTTCAATACAACGGCTGCAATGCATAGATGATTCTGTATTCTGCCACTATACACGCTGTGACAATATAAGCCTTTTGTGATAGGGTAACATTTGCAATCCAAGATTAAAATCTCGGAAACTTGTCAACAAAAACAGATGATAATGCGAGTGAAACTGCAGCTATCAAATACTAGTGCTTTGCAAGTAATTTCTGTAATGGTCACCAACTGGCAATTTCCTCTTCCCCCCTGCTCACCTTCCAAATACAAAGGAGGTGGTTCGGAGGTCATTTTAATATTTTGGGTAAGTATTGTGGAAACCTTGGTGATGTCTGAAGCTGAAGGCACAAGTAAGCTATGAAGTACAATGCAAGTCGCCGTGCTATTGACCATCACACCTTGTTGACCTTCATTACAACTGAAGACCTTATCTCATCTTGATGAACAGACTGTAATACGCCCATTAAATGTGTATCAGGTATGATTCTGTGAAACACTGTCAATTCAAAGGTCAGATATTTTCAGCTATCTATATTTCACACAAATTCCAGGAAACTGCCTTTTTTTTATTTACTCAAATCAAATATCGAAGACCTTTCCCTGCAGCCAATGACATACCCTTAATCATAGCAGATAACAGGTGAAACTCCTGCAGGGTGAAATCTGACTGCATTTCATTGCATTGGTCAGTGTCAAGAGAAGTATGCACAGTCACTACAGAGTGGTCTGCATACGGACCATCATAATAAAAGCTTTGAGATGTTGAAGGAAAGTTGGCAAAGATTGTCAGAGGATGGAGTGATGTCCCTAAGCAGGAGTAATCTGCAAGGTGCACTGATCCTGTCCTTTGAAGTATAGCAATATATTGGTTGCCGGGTGTGAAGCCAGGTTTAAATACTACACCACAAGCCCCCTTCAGGCCTTATCTTGCAAAGGGGGAACATGTGGGATGTGAAACACAGAGCAGTCAAATACAACATTCCTAGAATGGACATAAAAGGGGATGTCTGGACCGCCAGTCAGAACTTCCTGTTTCCTCCTGGGCTGGGACAGACTTCCTCTGCATGTGACCTGAGGTGGGCGTGACCTTACCTGGGCAGGTAACAAAATAGCTCAGGGGAGGCAGACATCTCTGACTCCATGCCCTGAAGAAGCAACATCTGCCAAGCCTGAGATGCTCTCTTGTCCAGCCAAGAGAGGACAAAGGAACTATCTCCTTATGGGAATAGATTCCAGGTGTATATATTTTGTAACCTAAGCCTGCCTTCTGGGATCCTTCTGTGAACAGAATGTGAGTAAACTATTTTATATACTTTTATACAAGACTGTGTCATGTCTATCTCTTTATGAGGGAATAAAGGGGAATTACCAAGGAAAGTTATTTTAGAGGCTTATACAAGCCTGGCAAAGACGTTCTCTGCTGTACAAGTTTAAAAAGGGGAATGTTACTCTGCTAAATTGCAGATGTTAACACAAGTTGGGAAGGATATAATTTAACAATATATCCTCTCCTGCCTTGCTGAACATTCCCACAGAACACAGGGAGAGGGAGACAGTGGAAGCAGGTTTACCCTGTCCCCCAGGGCTGCATGACTGTCCTTGGCATCTCATGTACCCCAGCAAACTTTGCAGCGTGTTATCTCTCTGTCTGTATCCATCACGGCTTTTATTGGTGGTCAACAAAAGAGGTTTAAAGAATCTCTCAAGGCAAATCTAAAAAAAAATGTAGTATATACATTAACAACTGGGAAACACTGGCCTGTGAGCGCTCCAATTGGAGAACAGCATTTACCAAAGGTGTGATGGGCTTTGAAGACTCTCGAATGCAGGAGGAAAGGGAACATGCTAAGAGGAAGGCATGTTTGGCAAATCCACATTGTGATCAACTCCTGCCCAGAAACCATTGTCCCCACTGTGGAAGGACGTTTGGATCCAGAATTGGCCTCCACAGTCACTTATGGACTCACAGTTAAAACCATGTTCTTGGAAGGCAATCTTACTTGACTACGAGGGATCGCCAAAGAACAACAAGAAGAAGAAGAATCTGTCGTGGTTCCTAACACAACGGAGAATCCTCCAGGTTCCTGGGGTGCATTTGAGAAGGATACAATCAATCAAGTAATCAACACAGTGGTGATTTAGAAACAGAATTCATGTCTGAAGAAATGACGGAACACTGAGGGCACAACCCATTTGCGCAAACCTTATTTGAAGTGAATGGGAGCTCTTGTTTTGATTGAGCTGCTTCAGATCAGCTCCCTTGAGGAATGTGCCCTTGATAGCAACTCTTTTAGGCCTGGCTGTGGTAATGGACTGGATGGAGACCAATGAAGAGAGGCTCAGTCCAAGCAAGTCCAAGATGCTGTTAGTGTGTGGTTCCTTTTGTGAGTCGAGGACCTGCCACCCGGTTAAGGATAAATAAGACACAAGGACACATGTATTTTAGGTTACTGGGCTAAATAAGGCCACAACTTTATTGGTTACAGCATGTGAGTAGTATTGGCTTAGGCATTGGATCAAACAAACTATACATGACTCAACCCCGACAGTGGGAAGTCATTTGGAGGGTTAACGACCAGTGGGAGGAGCTTGTTGATGCAAATACAACTGGAAGCTTCCCCCTGACGTCACCGGGGGTCATGCCATGGCCCTAGCCACCAGCAGGGCATCGGACAGGATCCACGACCACCGGGTCCCTTTAATGGAATACCCCAAAAGTGAGGGGTAGGTGATGTCCCCAACTTGCCCTCCAACACACCACACATATTCCAATGCCTAACCAAATTCCGGAATCACAATGTGGACGCAGCGCTGCCACAGCTGCATAAGTGCGGCTAAACCCTGCCCCCAAGCTGGCCCGATTGGCTAGCAATGGGGGCGCAGCGCAGCAGCTGAATGGCTGAGGCAGGGGGCCGAAAATGCCCCCCTGCCAACGCGGGAACCGGCTCCCACTCACAACCCCTCCCCTCTGGGAGGAGGAGAGGACTTGCTGGATATGTAGTGGACAGCACGTTCTAGACAGGGTTGCTCTCCCCCTGGAGGACCAGGTCTAAGCTTCAGGGTTCTCCTAGATCCACTGCTGTCCCTGGTGGCACAGGGGACCTCATTAGTGCAGGATACTTTCTACCAGCTTCAGCTGGTGGCTGAGCTATGCTCGCATTTGGAGAGGGGTAACTTGACTCTATGCTCAAGTAAACTAGGATCTCTTAACCTCTAGATTAGATTACTGCTATACACTATACACTAAGAGGGACACGGGTGGCGCTGTGGGTTAAACCACAGAGCCTAGGACTTGCCGATCAGAAGGTCGGCGGATTGAATCCCTGCGACGGGGTGAGCTCCCGTTGCTTGGTCCCAGCTCCCGCCAACCTAGCAGTTTCAAAGCACGTCAAAGTGCAAGTAGATAAATAGGTACGGCTCTGGCGGGAAGGTAAACGGCGTTTCTGTGTGCTGCTCTGGTTCACCAGAAGCGGCTTAGTCATGCTGGCCACATGACCTGGAAGCTGTACACCGGCTCCCTTGGCCAGTAAAGCGAGATGAGTGCCGCAACCTCAGAGTCGGTCACAACTGGCCTAATGGTCAGGGGTCTCTTTACCTTTATACACTAAGAAGGCTGTAACCGCAGTAGTGCAGAATGCGCCAGACCACTAATGGGAGTATGGGTGTAGTCAGGATTTATTTTAGGGGGTTGGGTGGGAAGCAGAACTGAGTTATCTGCAACACAATTGGTCAGTTAGTTAAGCATTTTTACTTAACATTTTTCCTCCCACGAATGGGAGAAAAGCAGTCTGAGTCCATAACACCCATTCTGGCGCTGCCTGCCTGCACATTTCCAAGCCTAAGTCAAATGGCTGGTTTTTAACTGAAAAGCCCCATGTGGCTCAGGACTCCTGTGTCAAACAGGACGCCTCTTCGCCATTAACTGTACCAAGATTCTGCATTCATCATCTGAAGCACTTCTCCGGCTGTCCCTAATAATAATAATAATAATAATAATAATAATTTTTTATTTATATCCCACCCTCCCCATCCAAAGCTGGGCTCAGAGCAGCTAACAACAATGAAAGTAACACAGTTTACATAAAATCACAATCAATTAATTGAAATGCATTCTAAAATCAATTCATTCTGAGAGAGGTCAGACCTTGGGGACAAGAGAGGAGGCCTTTTCTGTTGTAGCACCCATCCCAAATATTGATATTAACATCCTTTTGATGCCAGGTTAAGATGTACCCCTTCTGCCAGGCATTTGAGGGAATATGGTTATCATGTTGATTGCAACATCTGTGTTATTTTGCTGAGTGCATGTGTGTGTGTTGTGCTGTTGTCAAATTTGAAGGGTTTTTAAAAATTAGTGTGTATACAAGTTGCCTAGTATGTGTGTGTGCGCGTGCTTTTGCCATGTGGGTGATAATTTGTACATTTACTTACTATTTAGATTTAGATAATGGCAGACCTGTTAGTGCCCATAATCCACGACTGCCTGCGCTATTTTGTTTTTGATATGGAAGGTTATGCTTTCCATTATTAATGGCTTACCGACCGTATCTGAGCCGTTTCCTAGTGAAATGTGTTCTTCCTTAAAACAAATGTAAAGTGTTATTTGCAGGCGTTGTTGACATGCGTAAGGCATCAAGTGCTCCAGGGACACTGTAAATTATTTGCAAGGTCTTTTTACACGACCGTGTGCCGGTTTGAGCATTTTATAAATATATTTATTAACTCTCTGTGGCTCATTTATAGCTTAGCTTGGAATAAAATGTCATCCTGGCTTGAAATATTTTGGCCCTCAATGCCCATAATGCCATATTAGCAGGATGACACAGCGTGCCATATAACGGAAGATGGTAAAACTTGTCATTTATAAGACCTTCCCAGGTATCTCAGCTAATATGTGCATATATAAAGTTAACTGGGATAGGTTTGTTCAATCAGTTGGTAAAAGATCTTGTTTTTTGCTCGATTTATCAGCTCCTTCTTTTCTTTCTTTCTTTTTCTTTTTTTAAAAAACATTTCACTGTTTACAAGCGAAGTTACAATGGAGCTGACCGGCAAAAATTAAAGCCTTCAAAACATGAGGATCAAACTCATGCACAGCAGCAGTTCTGACCATTTAGGTGGTTTAGGAGTTGCATGTTTCCTGGGCTGGCCCAAGACATTTCGCCGCCTGAGGCGGAGAACAAAATGGCGGTCTCTTCCCCTTCCACCTATAAAACCTGGTGATGAGATAGCATTCTCCAGCAGATTAGAGGCAGCAGGCTTGTTTAGAGGGCAAGGATAGGTTCTGTGCATGCACAGTGCTATCATCTAAAAGGAATGAATAGCACAGGATGAACAGCCAGGGGCTCCTGCCATTGCCCTCCCACAATTACTGCCCGAGGCGGTTGCCTCCTCCTACCTAATGGTAGAGCCAGCCCTGTATGGACTTCTTCTGGAAAGGGCACTGGGCGAATGACCATTCATATTAGTATACTCAAATTGATTTCACAGTGTTTCATGTTTTATTATATTTTTATATATACTGGAAGCAGCCCAGAGTACCCCAGACAACCCAGTCAGGGGGGTGAGGTATAAATGGTAAAACTATTATTACGGAATGTGACGTCGCTGATTTCATTGGAGAAATGTTGGAGGGTATGCAGTGGGTCCTAATAAAGCCAATACCCTATTTTGGATTTTGTTGGGAGTGCTTCCTTCCTCCCCTGCGGTCCAACATGGCTGCATTTATATTATTTTATTTTATGTACAATATATGTTCACAAGAGGACTTTGAAACTTGATTCTTCCCACGCTTAGTTCAATTCTATTCAGCTCGGCAACTGGTTTGATATCTTGTCACAAAGTCTCTCAATTTAATTCTAACCCTTTGGTACATACCATTTAGTTGTCAGTAAAAGAGTCTAGCGGTGACATTCCACCCCCCACTCAGAAAGAGGTCAGGTTAGGTCATTTATTTTCTGATCCTCTGAGCTTGGAGGAATAAAATTCGTTGGTTTAATCTAATCCTTACAAAGGCTATATTGCAGGTGTCTTGCTGTTTTTCATAGCCTTTGCTGCTCAGCAAAGGTCATGCAGATATTTGGTTAGCAAGAACTGGCTTTAAAAAAAACACACATAAAGAAGAACAGTAAATATTTGGAGAGGAGGGAAACTAAAAGAAAGAAAGTTGAGAAGTGATGCACAGCAATGGCAGCGTGGGCTTGTATTCAAGTTTCAAATGCGGGAGGAATATGAGGATGGAATTAAAAAGGTATGGGATTGTGAACCTGCGCCATCCCCGATATTGTTGGGCTCCAACCCCCAGCCAACATGGCTAATGCTTATGGGTGATGGAAATTATTCATGGAGACAGCGGATGGAGAATTTTTCTTCTTCCTCTTGCATAACACTAGGATTCCTGGGCACCCAAGGAAGCGAAATGTTGGAAGATTCAGGACCATGGGTAGGCAAACTAAGGCCCAATAGCCTTCTAAATCCAGCCTGCAGATGGTCCGGGAATCAGCGTGTTTTTACATGAGTAGAATGTGCCCTTTTATTTAAAATGCATCTCTGGGTTATTTGCGGGGCATAGGAATTTGTTCACCCCTCCCCAAATATATAGTCCTGCCCCCCACAAGGTCTGAGAGGCAGTGAACCAGCCCCCTGCTGAAAAAGTTTGCTGACCCCTGACAGACAAAAGGAAGTACTTTGGCCTGATCCATCGGCCTCCCTATCCATTATCCAGTGTGGTGAAGTGGTTAAGAGCGGTGGACTCGTAATCTGGTGAACCAGGTTCGCTTCCCCGTTCCTCCACATGCAGCTGCTGGGTGACCTTGGGCCAGTCACACTTCTCTGAAGTCTCTCAGCCTCACTCACCTCACAGAGTGTTTGTTGTGGGGGAGGAAGGGAAAGGAGAATGTTAGCCGCTTTGAGAGTCCTTTGGGTAGTGATAAAGCGGGATATCAAATCCAAACTCTTCTTCTTCTTCGCTGGGGAAATGCCACACATGAAAAAATATGGTATTTAATGCCTTGTGGACATCTGAAGTTGCCTTGTTTGAAGTCAAACTTTTTGCCCCTCTGGTCCAGAACTGTCTGGTGGCCCTCGTGTAGAGCTGTGTGCAATTGGCCGCTCATATGAGTGTAAGAAGACTCTGCAGGATGAGGCCCATGACCCATCTAGTCCAGAATCCTGTTCTCAGAGTAGCCAACCAGATGCCTGTGAGGAACACACAAACCCAGATGCCTGTGAGGAACCCAGGAACCCACAAGCAGGTCCTGGGTGCAAGAGCAACAGCAACTGGTATTCAGAAGAAGCAGAGAACAGGTGAGGCTGCAGGTCCCTTATTTTGGCTGCTAGTCCCTTATTTTCAAATCTATAAGTTGACAGCTATGCCGCTCGCGCATGCACAGACACGCAAAATGACGTCATGCGCATGCACAGAAGGGGCGAATCGCAACCCGCACGTGCAGAGATGCGCCACTGCGGGTTGTGTTCCTTTCATGTTGCGAACAGGCCTCCAGAACAGATCCTGTTCACGACCAGAGGTACCACTATATGTTAGTAGGATTGGTGCCCATCCCTATTTTTATTTATTTTTTCTATTTGCATGGAATATTTCGGAAGTGGTGTTTTCCCCCATCTGTAGTCTGAAGTGCTTGCTCAGTCCATTGCTCTGTTCCCACGGCTATCTTTGAAAGGGCTAATGCTGGTGATTTGAGGGGCACTTGCTTCCAGGAGTCCCTTACTTCCATCCTGCTTCAGCCGCAAAGGCCAAAAGCCCACAGACCTCACTGCAAAACAGACCCCGATGCATCAGTAGAATGTCAGCAGATGTTCTTTGAAAAGCTGCAGTTCTAGTTAGCAATCACAGGTGAAGCGTTCCTCTGAGATATAGCCGAGAGAGGCAGGATTGACAGAGTGTTTTAATTCACTTCTTACTAACAACTCACAGAGACTAGCGAGTTGTCAGAAGACATCAGTGTAGGTTTAGGGATGGCTTTTTGAAGTTTCTCGCCCCCCTTTCCCCTCCCCTGAAATAACAAATAACGAGTTGCTTTCTTTTGATAGCTCTTTTATAGATTTTTGCAGCAGATGGATCAAAAATCTTAATGAAGATGTTTGCATACGATGAAGGCCGTGTGTGCATTTCTGTTGCGGCTCCCCCAGTATGCAAATTGGTTCCACACAGGAACATGAAAAGTAAATTTAGTGACATCTTAGGGTTCTTTGTTTTTTAATGACCAATAATGTTCGCCGTTAATGCTTTTGTTACCATCTTTGTATTCTGCAATAGGTGGCACAGGAAGATAATCGGTGTTTTCTGAAGGCAATTAAAGAGTTTATATCCAACTTGCTCTGCCTATTAAAAAGGATCTATTCTGCAGGGGAGCCCATTAGCATTCAGGCAGTGTGAGGCATGTGGAAATAGACTATTCAAGAGGCCTGTACATCTTTCAGAAAGTTCATCGCAAAATAGTGCAGGAAGATATATTCCCCGGCCATTGTTAGAGGGGAAGTGAATTATTCTATCCTCAGAAGTTTTTTTTTTTAATAATGTCAATAGGAAAACAGTTGTTTAAAATATTAGATGCAAAGCTTCAGCTCTTAGGGAAACTAGGTGTCGCTCCCGACATAACCAGAGAGATCAGGGTTTAGGCAAAGGTTTTATTGTCTGCCTTGATGCAGCCTTAAAACACATAACAATGGCTCTTTTTTAAATAGCAAGTTTCAGCTGAGAGAGCTTGATCCCGTGAGTTGCTGAATCTGCAACTCTCATCCAACCAACTCTCATTGGTTTGGATTTAAAAGCTGCTATCAGCCTGAGGCCACAAAGGACAGCAATGCTCTTGCACTGAACCCAAGTCCGCCTTGCAGGGAGTGCAAGGATGCAGCGATATTCCCACCCAGGCCTCACACTTTGGGGTCCCCACACCTAGAGTCAGTCCTGCATTGATCTAGATTCCAGAAGGCTCTCAAGGAACACAGATGGTTGCACCACTGTATTTCTCATGACCCATACCCTCCAACATTCCTCAGATGAAAATAGGGACTGACCCTCCTCGATCCCCCCATCGAAAGAATGGGACACAGCTCACACGCTCTCCACCATCCTGAGAAAACCCTTTGATCCCGATTTTATTTTATCTTATTCTTTGGTAGATTTACACACAAAAAACGAAGTACACAGACCAATAAATACGTTTTAGGAAGGGGCAAGATTAGACGCGAATGCACAGAGCATTCTTTTTAAATGAAAACCATCAAGATTGCTTGTGGTCTGCTCTGCTCCCACTTCTCCCCCCCCCCCAGCGCAACCCTGCCCTGTTCCTGCCCCTCAGAATCATGCGAGGCTGGGTGTTAGGAGTCCAGGTTCCCAGCTTGATAACACAGTAGTGTTGATAGTTAAAAGGAGGATTTATTGCAAAAGCAACAGATAACTTTGGACGGCACAAACAAAGCCTCTGGCATCATTACTCAATGTTATGTACTGAAGTTCTCACCCTGGGCCAGCAGGGGGATACTGTAGATAGTTTTCACTCAGGTCCACATATGCAAATAAGAGATTGAAAGTGACGTTCAGTGATTGGATGGTTACAGAAAATGGTTACTGTTGCGTTCTAGTGGAGCTCTATATAAGCAGGCTGGCTGAACCCTTCAGTTCTGTTCTGTTCTGGCCTGTGAATAAACAAGAGCTGTTTGAAGAATCGCTGTGTCGTCTGATATGTTCACCCACAACTTAACACTCAAGGTGACCCTTCTGAAGATTCCTTCCGGCATCACAAGAAGCTATTGAACTTATGACTCTTACGTCTCTTGTTTTGCTTCCTGTCTAACAACCCTCCCATTCGCCGACTCTTAGGACTTAGGGGGTCAGCTCCACCTTCTTCCTGGTCTGAGAGACTGCCTCTGAGACTCTTCGCGCCTTTTTGTTCTTCCGATGAGCTTTGGCTGTGTTCTAGCTGGCACTCCGTTACTGCCTTATCAGCTTGCTTGTCGAGGTCAGGAAGAGTCTGCAGCTGCCGACTCTCCCCTGCCTGGCTCACATCTAAGTCTCCCTGTTCCTGGCTGCTTTCTGCAATTGGCTGCATGCCTTCTCTTGGAGCTGACTCATTCCTGACACTGGGCCTCAGAGGTGGAAACCTCTCTTCATCCCCAGCACCTGCTACAAGCTGACCAAGGGAGAAATCCAGCAGTAGTGGCTGTGGAGAGGTCATGAAGAGGCAACAGGATGTTCACTATCAGCCGCCATGGCCACCACAGCCGCTCAGGACAAATGCTGGCTCCTCCTCCTCCTTGAGCTCAGTGTGGCAGCACTGGCGGGAGAAATAGGGACATTCCAGGATCCAGTCAGAAGCCAGGATGACTTTCATAATTCCTGGACTGTCTCTGAAAAACCTGGACACCTGAAGGGTATGATGACCTTCAGTAGAAACTTGTGTGAACACTGGTGCATCATCATACATTGCCTTCATGGCAAATCTTCCTGTTCCTCCTTCACCTTTAAAAATATTTGTCTTTTAAGCATTGCCTTGGATGCAAACAACAGCGCCAAATGCATGATTACTGCACTCCTCTGATTTTAATTACAACAAGTCCTACATGCTTGGGTGGGCATTGCAAAAGGGGAGCATTAACCGAACGGCAGAAGCTCCTAGTTTTAAGGTTGCAGGCGAGAGACACTGATGGATGAGATTCTGCAGAAGATTAAGATGGTGGGGAACTGAAGTCCTTCCCAGCCAAACTCTTATTGGATAGCAGAGATTTTCCAGGAGAGCCCCCCAGTTCAGGTTTAATTCTGACCTGCAGTAGGTAGATAAAGATGAATGCGAATTTTAAATTATATTTAATCTTCATTAAAGTAATTACCTCTCTTAATGAAGAATTTGCTGGGTGGTGGTTGTGCAATGAAGTATAAAATCCTAAGTGAATAAAATCAATTTCATTTTTTTTCAGGCTGTTTTCACTGTACATTAATAAACAAGACAGAGAGGGTGTGTTTGCTTGGAGAGTGTGGGAAGAGATCACAGCTGATCTTAGGCTAATATTGCTTGAGCAGCGAGAGCTTTGTCCACATTACCTGCTTTTTTTAAATCTTTGATGTAAGGCACTTACCTGGTCCCCCTCCACAACCTCCTTTTGGTCCTCTTCTCCCCCCCCCCCAGGTGTTCCAATCAAGGCACATTGTGGTGATATTTCACACCTAAATGAATGGACTAATGAAATGGCATTTTATATGGTTGGACATATTTCATTCCGATGCTCTGGATTATTAATCACAAGAATATGAATTAGGCTCAGGCATGCTTATGTTTTGTAATATGTATGAAAATTGCTTATTTATTTCCATGCTGTTGCAATGAAAAGAAACAGACCGATTCTAAATGGCAATGTACTGTAGTGTGAAGCAATTAACTGAATTATGTGTGCCCTTCAGTTGGGATCATTTTTTATTAACTGTACAAACTCATAGAGACAGGACAAAAAGGAAAAAGGAAAAAAAAAAAAGAATTGGAGGGCTCAGAGTGGGTTAACACCAACAAATCTTCCAGTGCTCAAAATGATAAGGAGTGAAATCGCCCAGGGTGTAGCAGGCAAAGCATGCTAGAATTCTGCCATGCTGGAATACAGTGGTACCTCGGGTTACATACGCTTCAGGTTACATACACTTCAGGTTACAGACTCCGCTAACCCAGAAATAGTACTTCGGGTAAAGAACTTTGCTTCAGGATGAGAACAGAAATTGTGCAGCAGCAGCAGGAGGCCCCATTAGCCAAGTGGTGCTTCAGGTTAAGAACAGTTTCAGGTTAAGAACGGACCTCCGGAATGAATTAAGTTCTTAACCCGAGGTACCACTGTACTGGTGAGTGTAAATGCTTTTGTGCCATGTGTGCTCTAGATTAGAGATGGGGAAGCATGCTGGCTTGAGTTGATGAAAGTTGGAGCCCAAGAACATCTGGAGGGCCACAGGTTCCCCATTCCCATTTAGATCCACTAAATCTTCCAACCATATATGGTGGTCTACCTGAAGCTCGCTAAACCTTCTGCTTGCCTACACAAAAACAGGAATGAGCAAGAATCTAGCAAGTTGCAATCAGGGGCGTGTGGTGAAATTTTTCATAGGGGAACAGTTGGGGCCAGAGGTGCCAGCTTGCAAGGGCGACTGGGCGATATTGCGTGTGTGGTGTTGTGAAGTCCTGATGTTGCACTCATGAGCATCGCAACTCCTTCCCTAAGCCAGGCAGAAGCTTAATGGCTTTTGGGAAGGATGCTCCAGGGGAACAATTAGGGGACTAGCCTAGTACCCCTAGTCTACTGACTGCTTGCCACTGGTTGCAATGCATTGATATTGGGGCTATATTAATCCACATGCTGTGCAGAGGAGACAAGGAAGCATGGCATTGGTGGAGAAATCGCAATAACTTCTAAGAAGCATTGGATTATAATTCATGCTTCACAGCATGTCTCTTTAACAATCTTCAGTTCCCAATGAGCAATGCTATGTTGTTGACATTTGGTGAGTCACACCAAATGCAAGCCTACTTTTCAGAGGGAAAAAAAATCTGTTTAAGGCAGGGGTGAGGAACTCATGGCCTTCTAGATGTTGCTTGACTCCAAGTCCCATCAGCCTCAGTCTGTGAAGCAAATGATCAGGAATGATGGAATCTGTAGTTCAACAACCTTCAGAGGGCCACCGGTTTCTTGGTATTTGGCCAAGATGACACCCTTAGTCCTGATTGGCAAACACAGATTGATGTAAAAGTGTTAGGTTCTTTGGGCCTCTGTGCACCTGGATAATGTGAAATCTGATCAGAGCACAATTATTAATCTTGTCTTATTTCTTGCATTTATGCACCCCCTGTTCCTCCAAGGATCTCAAGGTGGTGTATGTGGCTCTCCCCTCTCCATTTTATCTCCACAACAACCCTGTGAGGTAGGATATGCTGAGGGAGAGTGTGGCGTTTGCCTCCTAGGTGGGTCATAAGGAAAGGGTTAAATGAGTGTGATGTGATTGGCCAATGGGAACCCAAGGGGAGGAGTTAGAGTTAAGGTTGGAGTTGTGTGGAGGTCAGTTGAGAGTTGGGAGTTGGAGAAGGAATAGGGACGATAAGTATGTGGGTTGGTCAAGTTGTGTTGTGAGAGAGTGAGAGAAACTGATAGGAGGAGTCAGATAGACAGTTGGGATAATTAGTTAGCAGTGATTAGGAATGGTATAAAATGGTATAGAAACTAAGATTAAGAAACTGACAAGACAGATTATCTGAAACCATAAACTTGTTAAGGCTTATAAAAATAAACTTGATTATTTGTTAATGTTAACAACTGTCTGGACTCCGTGTGTACCCGAGAGAAACGGGTTGGTGGCAGCGAAGAGGCAATCACAGTGGTGGCACAGGGATCAATAGACCGTCAAACATCCGGGGACCCTGTGTGATCGCTACAGAGAGCAAGCGGCCCAAGGTCATGACTGCGTGGGGTTTTGAACCCTGGTTTCCCAGTTCCTAGTTCAACACTAGCTGTTGCACATCCAGGGGAAAGTTTGCCAACTCATGACCACTTATGCACTGCCGGAAAAGAGGAAACACCTCATTGAAAAGCAAGGACAGAAAATGACACAAATCTACACAATATTTGCATATACTAATTGACACATGCATGCAAATGTACTAACAATTACTCTGATTTAACTAGAAATAACAGTTCATCTCACCATGGTGGGCAAGACCTTGTTCAAGTTACATGTGTGCCTTCTCAGTCTATTTGTGTCGATCTGTGGTCTATCCAGGTGTTAAATATTGATGGACAGCTTCAAGACCCTATGCTCACCTTGCTAATCATCCATTTTCTTTAAGCTGGACTTCCATCGGACAGCCCTTCAGATAGAGGACAGCCTTCTGCAAAGGATGCCATGAACCTACTCTAATGAAGTTTAGCAGTGGTTCATCTTGACAGACAGGCATCCCAGCTCAGTGTTCTGCATCGAAAACAAGTTCAAGAGTTACGGTATATTTCCTTTAATTAAACATTGCCAGGTGTGCCATGTGCATTCATCATGCAAAAGATAAATATCTGTATTTATACCACAGATTTAAATTGACTTATTGTTCATTTTTTTCTCCCTAGGGAATCAGGGGAACTCTAGTTATGTGCAGTGAAGGAACGGCAACAGAATTCTTAGGACCTTCACCAACAGTCCTAACCTTAGGCAGAATGAGATAGATTTGGGGGTGTGTGTGGGGTGGGGGCAGTGGCGAAGTGTTGAAGGACAGAGCTGGGAGAGACGCGCAACCTATCCTGCAGCCCCTAAGCTAGCTTGCTGCCTTCAGGTCAGTGTGTTAGAGGGCAATATTCCATCATTGGTATTGAAGTAAGGTATAGCCAGTGGCAACCTGCCACCAAACTGCCGCACAACGTTGCCCTGCCACTGCTGCAATCTCTCTTACCTGGGTTGTGTGGCAGTGCTCATGAAGTGGCAATGACGATGGCGGGTTCTGGCCATGAAAGGCCTCCGGAAGCAGAGGTGGTGGGGTGGGGCACCCATGGGGGCACTGTTAGAATTCCTGATCAATGATTGCAGTCATGGGATTGTTGTCTATCACATGACGGTATAGGTTTTGACTCCACAGAGTGGGAAGTGACGAAGACAGGATGTTTGTATTACTGTGTTCCGTGAAGTGGGACTATTGTCCTTTATTCTTTTTCTCTTTGCTGTCTGATGCTAGAGAGAGAGGGAGCCATGTTGCAGTGCTCCATGCGTGTTTATATGTAAATAAAGTAGATTAGCCAAAATGCTGAGTTGCTGAGGTCTGTTACTCAAGCTGCGCAAACTCTGAGGATCCCTAAGTGCCAATGTCTGTTGGCGTCAGTCACTGTGAAGCTCGGGCTGAAGAAGGCTTATGAAGCTCCTGAACAAACGACCAGGAGGGAGGGAACATGCCAGTCGGGCATGTGTCTCTGCCAGGGTCCTACTTGAGTGTAGGCTGAACTCCTGACAGGCACTGTCTCCTGGGCATCCGCTGCCTGAGACGGCTGCTTCACCTTGCATCATGGGTGGGCTGGCCCCGGGGACAACTGTCAGTCTGGCTGGATCTTGAATGTGAAATGGGGGTGGGTGCCATCTTGTCGTTTGGCCCAGGCAGCAAAACATCTTAGGCCAGCCTAGCTCACAAAAACTACACTGGGTGTGTGTTTGTGCGACAGTTTTCCTATAGGCAGTTTCTATGACTTAAAGCTGCTATTAGCAGTCGAGTAAGGTGGGGGAAAGGGACGCGGGTGGCGCTGTGGGTTAAACCACAGAGCCTAGGACTTGCCGATCAGAAGGTTGGCGGTTCGAATCCTTGCAATTGGGTGAGCTCCCGTTGCTCGGTCCCTGCTCCTGCCAACCTAGTATTCCGAAAGCATGTCAAAGTGCAAGTAGATAAATAGGTACCGCTCCAGCGGGAAGGTAAATGGTGTTTCTGTGCGCTGCTCTGGTTCGCCAGAAGCGGCTTAGTCATGCTGGCCACATGACCCGGAAGCTGTACGCCGGCTCCCTCGGCCAGTAAAGCAAGATGAGCGCCGCAACCCCAGAGTTGGTCACGACTGGACCTAATGGTCAGGGGTCCCTTTACCCTTTGCCTTAAGGTGGGGGAAAGAAAGGAAACAGTCTAGTATTAATAGCAGATTTGAGGGGGATGTTAAGTCTGGGAAACAGCATGAGAGAATGGATTCCTTGGTTTGGTTTATTACTATTGTTCCTTATGTGTTTTTGCTGGTCAACTGTATCCCCCCCCCTCTCTCTCTCACACACACACACGATGTGTTCTGTAGTTTTTGATATTAAAGGCTGGTACTGAAATGAATTGATATTGCATCTGTTTTGGTGACTAATATTGTGTACTTTGCACCGAATTTCAAATGTTATCATAGTGTTGTGATTGCTGTTAGTTCAGTGACCGATGCTTGCTTATCTTGCAAAGAATTTGTAATGTTGTTGTCATGCTGTTATGAAATGAACAGAATTGATAGTAGATGGCTCTTACAGTATTTTATACGCTGCTCTTCTTGTCTTAATGAATTACTGAGATATAGATCACACACACACACACACACACACACACACACACAAGTTACTTCCAACTAAAGAAAAAGCCATGAGGTGAGTCTATCACGAATATCCCACATTGCATCTAGTTGGATTTAAAACTAATGCACATTTGTAATGTAAATATGGTCTAATGCTGTTGATTTCCCAGGCACCAGAGGCGATGTCAACCAACATCTCAGTCAAATACTGAGCTAAAAGAAAAACTCTGCCCGCAAATCCCAGTGTTTGCTTTTCCAGTTGCTATGAAAGCAAAGGGTCCAATAAAATATTGAAAGTGTGTCTATTACATTCTGCTTGGGTTTTCTTTTGAACATTTACAAAGTTTTTTTTCCCTGTTCAGAGAGAGAAAATCAGCTTCTGGAAATGTTCGAAGTGATTTCTGGCTTTCTCATTTTGCTCTGGGATGCAAAGAGTGAAATGGCCTGTGCCTCTTAAACTGTCCCAGATTTTCAGACATCTCCTTGAGAGCACTTCAGAAAATTATCTATATGTGGGTAGAAAGAGTAATAAGAATGGCATAATGGAAAGCAGTGCTTGTGCAATACAACTAGTTCTCTATGTTGAGCAGTCTGCCAACATTTTCCATATTAAGAGAACAAAATAAAACTGTGACATTGATTAGTTATTAATTTTTTCAACTCAGTGCTAGCTTCTTAAATTAGGGTTCTGTATCCCTGGTAGTGATGGCATTTTCTGCAAATCTTGTTGCTGAGCTTATCGGCACAGATTTTTTTTGTAATTCCCCTTTCGCTTCTTGAGCTCAACAAGAAGCAATTTCCCCCCCCAAATTCTGCTAAAATTATGAGCTATTCTCAAGCATTGTGCGCATTATTATATGTTTCACTAAATGCATATTATACTCAAATTATATGCATATACCCGACAGGTTTCCTAAAGTAGACGGCACGTAAACAGATACATACAACAATGCATATAACGACATAAAAATACTTATAGGTTAATTCTTGTTTTTTTTTATTTATTGCAGTTATATCTCCTTGTTTTCTCCAAGGAACTAAAGATATATGAGTCACCGGGTCCTAATTTCACCCTCACAAGAACCCTGTGAGAATAGGTAAAAATGAAAGGCAGTGACTGGTAGTCCATGGCCAAGTACAGATTTGAAGCTTAGTCTCCAGTTCCTAATTCAACACTCTAACCACTATACCGCACTGACTCTTAATTAATACTTCTAACATTATGTTTGCAGAAATATAGTTCACCATGGGCCTCAACTCTTCTATGCTTATTATATAAATAACGTACATTTTCTTTGCATATCATTTTGTGCATAATTATTGTTGTCGTTTAGTTGTGTCCGACTCTTTGTGACCCCATGGACCAGAGCACGCCAGGCACTTCTGTCTTCCACTGCCTCCCGCAGTTTGGTCAAACTCATGCTGGTAGCTTCGAGAACACTGTCCAACCATCTCGTCCTCTGTCGTCCCCTTCTCCTTGTGCCCTCCATCTTTCCAGTCTTCTCTTCTCGAGGTGGCCAAAGTATTGGAGACTCAGCTTCAGGATCTGTCCTTCCAGTGAGCACTCAGGGCTGATTTCCTTCAGAATCGATAGGTTTGATCTTCTTGCAGTCCATGGGACTCTCAAGAGTCTCCTCCAGCACCATACACCATACACATTATGTGCATAATTAGTTGGACTTTATTTTAAAACCAACCAACCAACCAACGTTGTGTCAGTGGCTCAGTTATAAGTGGGAGCTTGATGCATGAGCAGTCTTGATTGGGTCAGAATCACCCAATTCTACATTTAAATCCATTTAAAACAGATTCCCTCTCCATTCCTAATCTTTGGTGCTTCACCAGGGTTCCCCGTTAAAGGGGTTGTTTGAGAGGAGGCTTTGACCGTACGCCTAGAGGTCATCATTGCTCTCCCCTGCGATGGCAGTGTAGCAGGGGCGGGCTCTCTCTGCTTGAACATATGTTCTCCAGACCTAGCCCATCCCCCCCCCACTGGATAATCCTGATGTTCCCTAGATCCCTGGCGGGGGACTGGGAGGGTCTGAGCCAAGGTCTACCCACATCAGAAACATAATAAAGTTGTGGCCAGTTTTAATCCCATAGCACGTTGTCTTGAGTTGTTATTCCACACGGGGCTGCCCAGGGTTTGGGGGACTCCGCCTGTCCACGCAAATAGATTTGGACATCTAGGGTCAAAGAAGGCGTCACCTTATTGTTTCAACAAGTTATGAGTGGGGTTTAGGACCCAAAGTTAGAATAAATTTGGGGGAAGAAGTGGGCTGGGGCAGAGCAAGCCATACCATTGGGTAGACTGAGTGGGTCACCTCGAACATTTGCTGTCCATGAAAGGACAGCAAATTGCGGGCTATTTAATTATTATTATTGCATTCTTACTGGTGCAGAGAAGCAGAGGTGGCTGTTGGATTTTCTGCAGAGTACACATGCTCATTCTACTGCCTAATGACATCCATGTCACTCAGGAGATGACAGCCACATAAATAAGAAAAGAGCTATTCTGTTGTCCGGAGAGGTCACTTCCTGGTTCGCATGGAGAAGGTGTTTTCAACGGAGCCCAGTGATGATGATGATGATGATGATGATGATTTATACGCCGCCCATCTGGCTGGGTTTCCCCAGCCGCTCTATGCGGTTCTCAACAGAATATTAAAAACACAATAAAACATCAAACATTAAAAACTTCCCTAAACAGGGCTGCCTTCAGATGTCTTCAGATGTTTATTTCCTTGATATCTGGTGGGAGGGAATTCCACAGGGCCGGTGCCACTACCGAGAAGGCCCTCTGCTTGGTTCCATGTAACCTCAGTTGTCACATTGAGGGAACCACCAGAAGGTCCTCGGAGCTGTGTGCCCTCGGATGGAAGCACACAGCTGTTGAGGCAGCACCAGGTGTTGACATTTTGCACCCCTAACCATTTTGCCCCTGTGGCCCCTCCCACGCTCACCATTGGCTGGGAGGGGTGGTGTCAGCTGCGTCCCATTGCTGACAGAGGGGGAGAGCGTGGAGAGACAGGAGGAGGTAATTAGGCAGGAATGTGGAACGAGGGAGGAGCAGCCTAGTTGCAGTAGAAACCTGAGCTCCGAGAACAAGGAGAAGGAAGGGGGGAGTTCAAGGGAGAAGACACATACTGACAGTTTAAGCTCGGACTCAGAGGGAGGGCCACTGGAAATAGCCCATCCCGTGATGCGCAGGCGAGTAAGAATTAACGAGAGGCGTGAACAGGAAAGGAAGTGAAGGGGGGCTTTAAATGTGGGAAGAGGAAGGGGTGGAGCTCAGACTCGGCAACAGCTAATTTGGAAGCAGACCCTGAACGACTGAGCTCCAGAGTGATTTGTGTGTTTTGAGCAATAAACCTGAGTTAATTACAGTGATACCTCAGGTTAAGAACTTAATTCATTCTGGAGGTCCATTCTTAACCTGAAACTGTTCTTAACCTGAGGTACCACTTTAGCTAATGGAGCCTCCCGCTGCCACCGCTGCATGATTTCTGTTCTCATCCTGAAGCAAAGTTCTTAACCCGAGGTACTATTTCTGGGTTAGCAGAGTCTGTAACCTGAAGCATCTGTAACCCGAGGTACCACTGTACAGCCGGAGTTGTCTTGCTTCTGTGGGAGAGACCCAACCATTACAGGTGGGGGTGTTTTTTTTGTCTCTTTCCCCCCTCTTTCTCCCAAAATATCACCCTGGCTTTAAGCCTACAGAATGCTGCTACTTCAGTCTATTGACTCATTCTGCATAATGTATCTTAGTTCAATGGAACAGGCGACAAGGAATTGTGTAGGAACTCACTCTTGTGACACAGCTTCAATCTGCCCACCCCCCAAATTCCACACCCTATGGTAAAGTTTCCCTTTGCCTAGAGCTACTTGGAGGTAACTCCCTGTTCTGCTGGAAGTTATTCCCACATTCACCTGAAGTTCTGGAGATACGTTCTTCTTTGCCTCCTCCTTTTCGAAGCCCGGCTCTGTTTGGAAGCCATCGTATCTTTTCTTTGATTTATCCCTATAGATAAATCTATAAATCAGCAGCAAATATGAAAAGAAAACACAACGAAAACGCATGGATCTAACCTCTTGCAAGCAGACAGGGGATTAATGGGAAGCTTTATGCCTGGCAAGAGGTACGTTTCTACAATGAAATCCGTCTCAGGTTGTGGGATCCCAGGTGGCCAAAAGAGAGCAATTCATTTCTGCCGGGGCAAAGTGAGGTCAAGAATCATGGGGCAGAAATGTGACTTGGATAGAGTGAGCAACTTAGTGGGCATAGAAGAACAGCTAGGAGAGGACTCAAAGTATTACAGGGAGGTAGAAAGGCATATCTCTCCCTCTCTCCCCCCCTCTCTGTATTCACAGAAAAATTAAGTGGAAAGCTATAGATGCTGTTTATTTTCTCCAAAGGCTGGCAGCCTCACCATGTGCCAGAAGTCACCATGAACACCTCCCTTGTTCTCTTATAATGGCAATAGTGCCCTCCTGAGAGGTGCCGGAACTCAGTTCTGGTGACTTCCGGCTGAAAAAAATCCCCAGGCTAGCGGCTGCAGTGGTGTAAACTTCCATAAATTTACCTTTCTGAGTCATCGAAGCACCTGCTTTGCATGCAGAAAGTTCTAGTTGCAATCTTTGACATCTCTGGGTAATGTCCTGGGAATGTCCTGTCTGAAACCATGCAGAGCCAGTCCTAATAATAATAATAATAATAATAATAATAATAATAATAGTAATAATAATTTTATTATTTAAACCCTGCCCATCTGGCTGGGTTTCCCCAGCCACTCTGGGCAGCTTACAGCATATGTAAAACATACTAGGCAGTACTGAGTAGCTGTATATGTTTCCTGTAGAACACTACAATGACTCACCCATGGAAAGAAAAAAAGGGCATTGTGAGCCTTTGTAGAGTGCATTGTCGCAGTGTGTGGTTTCTTGAATTGCCCAAATTGCCAATGAGTCCATGACAAGTGGTGAGACTTGTCTCACGATGCTCATTGTCAGATCACCAGGAGCCTGGGTTTATCATGCGCTGCCCATATCGTTGACTCACCACTCACAAATTCAATTGCGGGAGATGGGAAAATGTCAGTACAGGATGACAGTCTAGGTTTGGTTTTTCGTGATTCAGCTTTCGGGAGAGAATGGAGCTGCAAAGATAGTTGTTTTTATAATGCACACTTTCTCCCCTGAAATTTGGCAGGGTAGAAAAAGATAGTATCTGAGAAGAGCCTGTCCAAACCCATGATTTGCAGTTGGCTGAACCTGACATATATGGAATTTTCTTTCTGTACCAAAAAGATTTCGAATTTGACACCAAAGAAGTTTCAAATCTGACACACTAAAGCTTTTCAGTGGGCAGATTTGGGCAAGTGGGAGCTCAAAGCTTGTTTTCTTTGAGGTTCCCTCTGTAAGGAGTGACTGGCCAGAGGACTGTCAGGAGTTCAGCCTACACTCGAGTAGGACCCTGGTAGAGACACATGCCCGACTGGCATGTTCTCTCCCTCCTGGTCTTTCATTCAGGGGCTTCAAAAGCTTTCTTCAGCCCGAACATCACAGCGACTGATGCCAACAGACACCGGCACACTTAGGGATCCACAGAGTATGCACAGTTGCATAACAGACCTCAGCAACTCAGCATTTTGGCTAATGTACTTTATTTACATATAAACACACAGAGAGCACTGCAACATGGCTCACTCTCTCTCTAGCATCAGACAGCAAAGAGAAAAAAGTACAAAGGACAGTAGTCCCACTTCACGGAACACAGTAACGAAAACATCCTGTCTCTATCACTTCCCACTCTGTGGAGTCAAAACATACACCGTCATGTGAAAGACAACAATCCTATGACTGCAATCATAGATCAGAAATTCTAACACCCTCCACCTTACTGTGCAAGAGAAAAAGCAGATAAAACCAGGTTCCGAAACAAATGTCCACCTATGTAGACTTAGATGTATGCTAATGCTTAACACAGGTGGGTGCACATCTGAAACAACTGGCTAAAGTGTGGTCAAAAAGTAACCCTAACACTTATTGATGCCCAAGACCGAAATCCAAATCTCCTGCCTGATGCAGCTGTCTTACTGTCTTTTGGTAGGCCTTGCATGGACAACATGTCTGGAGAACTGAAACGGACCTGGAAAATGTTCAGAGTAGAATGGTAAATTAAATTGTTGGACTATGCTGAAATGGCAAAATTGACTGGAAAGCTCAGGAACCAAGAGGACCAAAACCCCAATAAGGAATGGGAAAAAATGAAAAAAATACAATTTATCTTGGAGACCACTGTATGCAGTAGAAATCATTAGAAAACATTAGCTGGATTGCAAGAACACTTGTAATGTAACGAGAACTATAGACACAATGGAGTTAGAAAAATCATGGATTAATGAAAAAAGATGCAGTAGGAAAGGGGTAACAACAGAACCCATGGAAGGGAAAGTGGGAAGTCCAGAGATCTGGAGGAATCTTCTAATTGTAGATGTGTTGTTGTATTACTATAATTTTATATTTGTAAAACCAAATAAAAATTATTTTTTTTTTAAAGGAAAAAGTTGCTTGATATTTCCCACAATTACATTACATGGGATCGGCATACTTACAAGGAAAGGGATGGTCTTCTTCAACTATTCTTGCACAGCATCCTACAGGTCAGGGATGAGGAAGCTGTTGCCGTCCAGTTGTTACTGGACCACAGTTACCAGCACCATTGACCATGATGGTTGGGGATTATGGGAACTGGAGTTTTGGCCCACCTTGAAAGCTATGGAGGTCACTGAAACTCTGTCCCGGTATTGGCAAGGGTCTGGGGCAGGGGTAAGCAAACTTTTTCAGCAGGGGGCCGGTCCACTGTCCCTCAGACCTTGTGTGGGGCCAGACTATATTTTGAAAAAAAATAATGAACGAATTCCTATGCCCCACAAATAACCCAGAGATGCATTTTAAATAAAAGGACACATTCTACTCATGTAAAAACATGCTGATTCCTGGACCGTCTGTGGGCCAGATTTAGAAGGTGATTGGGCTGGATCCGGCCCCCGGGCCTTAGTTTGCCTACCCATGGTCTGGGGGGAGGGATTGCCTGGAATGCTACAGTGAACTGCATAAAGTTATTGGTCACAGTCTAAGATGGACTCAAGATCATTGAAATCAGTGGACATAAACATGCTTAACACAGTGTGGACTGGAGGCCCATGGAGAGAGTTTTAGGAAAGAATGCATAAAAAATCTGGGCAATTCTCTAAAATTAGATTGTAATGACAGAGACAGCCACCACTTTCTATCAGTCGTACCTTGGATCCTGAACGCCCTGGAACTAAGATACTTTGGCTCCCGAATGCCGCAAATCTGGAAGTGATTGTTTTGGTTTGTGAATGTTCTTTTGGAACCCGAATGTCCGATGAGGCTTCCACGGCTTCTGCTTGGCTGCAGGAGCTTACTGCAGCCAATCAGAAGCCGCGATTTGGTTTTCAAACGTTTTGGAAGTCAAACGGACTTCCGGAATGGATTCTGTTTGACTTCCAAGGTACAACTGTATTGCTAAAGAACAAATGTTTCCCAGTATCTTACCATGGTTACCATGGTCTGCTGTGATGTTAATGGTAACCAAGCTGACGTTTTGAATTAGGTTTTGCAAGCCAGCTCCAGACCTTGTTTGCATATTCTGTTTGCCAGCTAACCATGGCTAGCATTGTCAAAGGTGTAGAAAGTTCAGGATCCCTAAGCTAGTCCTGAAAACAGAAAGTGGGAGAGAATAATACTGGGAGCAGAGGGAGTGCGACGTGGGGCTCTGGAACTTGTAACCATGGTTGAATATATTGAACAAATTTTTTTCATCATCTTTTTAATCATGGTTAAAAGACTGCAAAAAATATGTTACTTGCACCAAGCCTAGCCTGAAGTTCAAAAGTTGATATTTGTGATTTCCTGTGGGATCACCCAAAGGGAACCAACACATTCCTGTTCAAGACAATCTTCTAAAAGGCACATATTCTTAAAAGCACATTGGGATTCAAGTCCTCCGTCTACATGAAAGAAAACTTTCTATTGCTGGAGAATTGTTTTAATTAGAGCTCTTTTAAGTTTTGATTAAGTTTACCATTGCCAAGGGCTTTTGTTCCAGAATTTAAACGAGACCTTTTCTATGTTGTTCTGTTGTGTCAAATAAAATCTGTCAGGTCCCTAGGCATTTTCCATGGTTAAGACTTTTTCCCCCTTTTCTTTTTTATCACTGATGCGTTTCCTTGAAGGGAGAAGTTGTTATACAAAAACTGCCCCTTCCCAAAGCTTTACCAAAGATAACATCCCTTGAAGGTCCTGTTTCTTTTCCTGCCAAATCATTGTGGATTCCTGAGTTAGAAGTTCTGGTTTCTTACGAAGTATAGGTGTGTGCGCTCTGTGGAGTAAATATATTGCTAAACTGTTTTCATATTTCAACATAATTTGTCAGCAGAACGTAGAATGACATGTTAGAAATACTAGAAGGTATTTATAGTGTGCTTTTAAAAATGCCCGTATTGTTATAAAAGTCATTTAAATCTCCATTAGTTCATGAAGAATTTTACCATTTGCAAATGTTTTAAGTCCTTTTTGAATTGCTACAGAAAGGATAAGGATTCATGTAAGACATGGAGCAACTGTAATGACGGATTGATTGATTGTAGCTGATAAAACATACCATGCCATAACTAAATGCACTAATTTATTCCTATTTAAAATAAAGCAGAAGTTCCTATCATGAAGAAAATATAAAGATGCTATCCAACATAATAACATAAAGGAAAACATGGCATTAAAAAGGAAATGCAAGGCATGGAAAATTCTGGTCTTTCTTGGGAAATATAACCAAATAGGACAAATAGACTATTTTGTATGTGGACTTTTCATTCTGTCTTAAGGACTTTGGTGGCTTATTATAATGTATGCTGCCAATGTATAACAATGCATATACAATTTAATTATATTCATAGAAGGCCAACACTCAGATTGATTTGAATACAAGCAAAGTGAATGGACAACTTTAAAATAAATGTAAAGCTTCATAAAGCTGAGCATCACCAGTTTAAGAAAAATGTTGGCGAACTTTCTAGAAGCAGGCAGTTCCTTGCAGGGGAAAAAAAAACAGTATTTACATTATAAAACTTACATGTCTGTGAGCGTGAGAGAAAAAGAGATCAAGACAGACAATGCAGTCTTTGTGGAAAGGTCTTCCACAGCAAATTGGTTTGAGAGAGAGAAAAATTCTTACTGAAGAATGCATTTCTATGCTTTCAAATTAAGGTTACAATATAATCTCTTTGCACCGTTCTCCCCCCCTCCCCACCCCCTAGCATTGAATGTGAACAATAGGAAGTGTGGAACTAAAAGAATAGCTGGCAAGTTTCAAAGGTGGGATAGCCAAACACATAGGAAGCCTAACCCTCTTCAGATGTTCTGCCTGGTTGTCTGAGGGCAAAAAGTGTTCAGGGGCTGGGCGAGCAGGAATGAGGGTTCAAATGCTTGCTCTTCCTCTCCTAGATTTTGCAGGTTTAGCAGAAAGTTCTAGAGTGGGGTGGGACTTTTAAGGGCACTCAGCTAAATGTGGTTAGAAGCCTTTCTGCAGGCAGGAACCTTCTGTTCATCTGATTGTGGCTAGAAGTCTCTTGAGACGTTGTTGCTCAATGAGACGAAGTTGGGGTGGAGTGTTTGTATGCAGCACGTCTGGGAACATTGCTGGCAAGACACTGTGTGTGCCTTTTATAATAATAATAATAATAATAATAATAATAATAATAATAATAATAATAATCTGCCCTTCAGACTGGGTTTCCCCCAGCCACTCTGGGCGGCTTTCAACAGAACATTAAAAACAGACTAAAACATCAAACATTAAAAACTTCCCTAAACAGGGTTGCCTTCAGATGTCTTCTCAAAGTCAGATGGTTGTTTATTTCCTTGACATCTGGTGGGAGGGCGTTCCACAGGGCGGGCGCCACCACCAAGATGGCCCTCTGCCTGGTTCCTTGTAACTTTGCTTCTCGCAGTCAAGGAACTGCCAGAAGGCCTTCAAAGCTGGACCTCAGTGTCCAGGCAGAATGATGGGGGTGGAGACGCTTCTTCAGGTATACAGAGCCGAGGCCATTTAGGGCTTTGAAGGTCAGTCCATGCCCATTGCTCTTTTTCAGCCACAAGAAGAAACCCGAAAGCTTCCTCTTCTAAACTGAAATTTGCCATGCTTCCTCCAAATGAAAGGAACTGTGGTTTGTTTAAACTCCCTTCAGTGAGAACAATCTGAGGCCGTGTGGAATTTTCCTGCCTCCAGCAGGTGATTGCTGCTGTCAAAGTTGTACCAGGACCTGTGAAATGGGGCCATGAGACACAGTTCAAAATGGAGCCGCAAGCAGCTGAAACGCTTGCCTTCGTTCCTCCTGCAATTTCTATCCAGAAACTTCTGGAGGGAAAAGGAAGATGGAGGTTGGATGGAAGATGGAGGATGCCTTATCCCAGCTCAGACTGTTGATACACCTAGTTCAAATTTGTCTGACTGCGAACAGCTCTTTAGGTCTTCAGGCAGCCTTACCTGGTTATATCTGAAGATTCCAAGGGAAGAATCTGGGACCTTCTGCGTGCAAGGAATCTGCTGTACCACCGAGTCACAGACCTTTCCCTAAATTAAGGTGAATATCCACCAAGGAATGTTTACTTATTTCTGGGTGATTGTTGTGACCAATTACTGTTAAAGAAGAGCAGTGATTCATTTTCTGCTTTAACCCCCCCCCCCAAACCCCGCACCACATTACAGGAAGAAATTGGGAGATGCCTTTCAATTTTCTTTTGAAAATGGTTTAATGGAAAATGGCTTTTATGTGGTTATCAATTAAACTGTGGCTAAAAGTCAATTAAGTAATAATTGCAGAATAAATTAATGGATTTATCTTGGGTAAATTTGAAATCATGTTTGAAAGCGTAGCCTTTATTACTACAGCATCGATGTATTAGAATTAATATATCTGTATAATGGTGTTCATTAAACATAAACTTTTAGTTGCTAGGATGAATGTTTCATATGACTGTACAAAATATAGGTTGTAAAATAGAGACTGTCATTTGGAGTTAATGCAAATATTGTTCTCCGTTGTTGTTTTTCAAAAGTTGGTTTGATTGGCTTTGTCTGCTGTATTTAAAACCTCCGCACAAAACATGCAAATGAAATGTTTGTAGAGCAGAATTATGCAGCAGAAATTTTAGCAGCTAAACCACCAGTGTTATTATTTGGCTTCACCAGGGTCAATACTTCCCTAAATGGTGAAAACTCACTCCCATATACAGACTTCTGGGACGTGATTATGAGTTAACCCAGGGGTCAACAAACTTTTCCAGCAGGGGTGGCAGTCCCTCAGACCTTGTGGGGGGCTGGACTATATTTTGAAGAAAAAAATGAACGAATTCCTATGCCTCACAAAAAAGGCTGATATTCAGTGGTCTCTGGGTACTCAGGTGCTATTAACACTACTGTGTTAATGCAGACTTAAACGTATGTTGATCTGCATGTTGATGGCCTTTCCTTTAACACTAAGATAGACATATTGTCTTCCTTAAAATTGAATGTATCTGCCCATGAGAGATAAAATCTGTTCCCCTTTACACTCATCCTCCATGGTTCCATGGATCTCTGGGGGGCTATTCAAGTGCAAGAAGTTTGAAGATGGCGGCAGTTTATCCCCAAACCAGAAGCAGTCAGGTTTAAGCATGGAGAGTTTTGCTAATGTCAGTGGAGCTGCAGAGCCACCACACATGTTGGACGGTATACATATTATATCAGGGGTCAGCAAACTTTTTCAGCAGGGGGCTGGTGCACTGTCCCTCAGGCTTTGTGGGGGGCTGGACTATATTTTGGAGAAAAAGATGAACGAATTCCTATGCCTCACAAATAACCCAGAGATGCATCTTAAATAAAAGGACACATTCTACTCATGTAAAAACACGCTGATTCCCAGACCGTCTGTGGGCCGGATTTAGAAGGTGATTGGGCCGCATCTGGCCCCTGGGTCTTAGTTTGCCTACCCATGCGTTAACCACTTATACTTCCAGCTGGGCACAAAATGGGGTGCAAGGGTGTGTGTGGAATATATCTGGAAACAATGGTTCCTCTGGGACACCCCTATTCATGCAAATTGTAATGGTTAGATTCCTCAGTAATTCCACAATGAATTTGTGTGAAGTGATGCTTTGGTATAACCCGGTATGCGCAAGTGTTGCCTTCTGAGAATAACAATCACATTAATTACACTCAGCATTCTGGTGCATTCAAAATTATTTCTGGGACTTGATAATGGAGCTGAAGTGTCACTAGAACACTGTCTCATACCTTGACACCACGCTGCCGTGGGTCTTTTTAGGATCTCCGAAAAGCAACTGGCAATTTTGCAGAATTGCTTATGAATTAAAAATGATGTGCTCGCATGTAGACACAGGCAGTTGCTTGATCTGAAGAACCAGCTCGGAGATCCATTTCATACAGGTCTCTAGAGTTTGGATCTTCTCTGAATTTGATATGGATGCCATACAACTCCCATGGTTCTCCTCTTCAGTGGGTACCCTCTCTGTGCATATATGGCAGTGTCTAAGGCCAACGTTCCACCAAATATTCACCTTTTCATATGCAATCTTGCCTAGTGTATATATATATATACAGTAGTACCTCCGGTTACGTAACCCTCTGGTTCTGTAAACTTCAGGGTGTGAAAGCTGCAAACTGGGAAGTATTTGACCGGGTTTCGCCATGTGCGTATGCGCAGAAGCAGTCCTCAGGTTGCAGAAACCTCAGGATCCAGACAGACCTCTGGAATGGATCCTGTCCGCAATTGGAAGTACCACTGTATATATTTGTAAGCAATTTTCCCCAATATAATGCCTTTTCACATGCTATTTTCACCAGTCCCTGTAGTTTTACGTATATTTCTGCACATAATCTGGAGAAGTTTAGTTTTTGAAGGAGAGAAATTGTTTTGGGAAGTGCAGACGTGAACGAAATTAAATTTCTTCCCCACCCTTAATCAGCACACACAGGTGCATTGAGGTGGAGCCAGCATGCACAGACTGAAATCCCTTACACAAGTTGGGACTGCACTGTTACAGAATAGTGCCTGAGCAATGCTCTAGAGAAAGAGGTGCAAGAAGCTCCAATAGAAGCAAAACACATAGGCCACATAGACAACTGGGAAACACTGGCCTGCGAGTGCTCCAGTTGGAGAACAGCCTTTTCCAAAGGTGTCATGGGCTTTGAAGACACCTGAACTCAGGATGAAAGGGAGAACCGTGCTAAGAGGAAGGCATGCTTGGCAAACCCTCACCATGATCAACTCCCACCTGGAAGCCGATGTCCCCACTGTGGAAGGATGTGTGGATCCAGAATTGTCTTCCACTGTCACTTATGGACTCACTGTTAAAACCATGTTCATGGAAGACAATCTTATTCAGCTACGAGTGATCGCCAGAGAAGAAGACATTGAAAGCACTATGATACCACTTTAAACAGTCATGGCTTCCCCCCAAAGAATTATGGGAGCTGTCATTTGTTATAGGTACTAAGAATTGCTAGGAGGCCCCTGTTCCCCTCACAGAGCTACAGTTTCTAGTGTTCTCTGTGAAGAGGGATTGAGATTTAAACCACTCTGGGAATTGTAGTTCTGGGAGGTGAAAGAAGTGTTTCCTAACAGCTCTCAGCACCCTTAACAAACTACAGATCCTGGGATTCTTTGGCAGAAGCCATGACTGTTTAAAGCGGTAACGTGGCACTTTCAATGTGTGAGCGTGGCCTTAGAAAAAGGTTCACAGAGAGAAAGAGAGTTAAGCATCCAGGAGAAATAAAATTCTGAAGGGATGGATCTTACCAATAGTTCTCCGTTTCAATGATCCATCAAGTTAACCTTCTTGCCTTTCAAGAACCTTTCCTCAGCTATAGCATTGCTAAGTGAGGATTTTTTAAGCGCCAGTTCCCACAAATCATCCTGGCTGGTTACTTGGCTAAGTTGGAAGAAGCTTGACAGCTCTGACGAAATACTTCTGTGAACAAAATTCATTGGGGAAGGAGTTGAAACCATCTGTCCAAATGTAATCAATGTCTGTCAGGGAGCCATAGTCCCCCCTTTCTTCCCTTTTTTTTGCAGTTGTCATTTGGATTGCTAGAGTGTAGGGGCGGCGGGGGGGGGGGGATGCTTACAGCTTTTCCACAGCAGTAACAGTGACCTTAAAATAAAAAAGCCTACCAAAATACAGTGGTACCTCGGGTTACAGATGCTTCAGGTTACAGACGCTTCGGGTTACAAGCTCTGCTAACCAAGAAGTGGTTGCTCCAGGTTAAGAACATTGCCCCAGGATAAGAATGGAAATTGTGCACCAGCAGCGTTGCAGCAGCAGGAGAACAGACCTTTGGAACGAATTAAGTTCTTAACCCGAGGTACCAGTGTATATGGACTATATCAGGGCCCAAACCCATCAATTCTCCTCAATTTTGCAAAAAAATAAGCAGAAAACTGGGGGTTTCCCTGCACTTAGGAAACTGGGGGGTGGGGGTGGGGGAAGAAACACAGGTCCAGCCATCCCAAATGGCAGCAGCAAGATGACAAAATAAAAATAAATCCTCCCCCTATGGCAGTGGATTTGCCAGCTCCATGAAAAATAAGTGAAATTGCCCTCTGTTTGGGGACTAGTTTTGCGTTCCCCAGCGAAAATCGCAGAAAATATTTTGGTGATGTTTGTGCTGGCCCTCAACTGCATGCAATGTCATGCCTGAGCACATATACAGCATACAGGAGTTCATTATGACAAGCCCACTCCTTAGCCATACCCCCTTAGCCATCCTTTTCTATTTTGATGTGAGCACATGCTCACACAATGGCATTGCACGACACAACACTCAGTTCATTAGCATCAGCATTATTCTATGCATAACAACCTGGGAGCACTCTCCGTGAAGTCTTATTTTGAACTCTTCAACCCCCACCATGGCTTTCAGGGAACTGCAGACCCTCCAAGTGCCCCGATTTTCCAGAGACAGCCCCCAAATTACGAAAGCCATCCTGGCTTCTGATTTGATCCCAGAATGTCCCTATTCTCCCCAGTGGCGTAGCGTGGGTTGTCAGCACCCGGGGCAAGGCAAGTAATTTGCGCCCCCTAACCCATGGATTTGCGCCCCCTAGCCTGTGGATTTGCGCCCCCTAACCCATGGATTTGCCCTAACCCCAGATGTTGCGCCCGGTGCGGCCGGCCCCCCCTGCACCCCCCACGCTACGCCACTGATTCTCCCAGCCTGCACTGCTGCTGTCAAGATTGGAGAGGAGGATGGGCCAGTATTTGTTCTGAGCGGCTGCAACAGCTATGGTGGCTCCGAGGGAGCACCCTGTTGTGTCTCCATGGCCTCTCCAGGGAGGGGGGAGGAAAAGAGGCTGCCGTCGCTGAGACAGCCTCATGGGAAGCACTGGGTGGGAAGGAAAGGAGAATGGAGCAGAGAGCCAGAAGTCTTGATTGTTATTACCGTTCTTCAATTTTAAAAAACACTTTGTGCATCTGCACCTAATCTTGCCCCTTTCTAAAACTTATGAAGTGGGATGTGTTTTTTCTTAAGTCTACCAAAGAATAAAATAAAATAAGGGGTTTTCTCAGGACGCAGAAGGTGTCCTTATTGCATCCTGTTGGTATCGTGGTGGTGGAACTTGCCTTTTTTCTGATAGGAAATGCTCTGCAGGAGGAGTGAGCAATGTCCCTATTTTCATCTGAGGAATGTTGTGAGGTATGGAACTGTTGTTTGCTAAAGGTGCTGAGAGTTGTTAGGAGACCCTTAACAAACTCCAGGTCCCAGGGTTCTTTGGGGGGAAACCCTGACTGTTGAGGTGGTATAAGAGTGTTTTAAATGTATATTGTCAACATGACCCAGGTTTGTTGCTGCCACTGGGCTTGGCTTTTTTGTGGGGGGGGCACTTAAGAATCCCCAAATGCCCTGGCAACTTTTCCACAGCAATGGTGTCATTTTATGGAATATTAACTGTATGTTGTAGCATATTAATATTGCACAGTTTGAAGTGACTGGAAGCATAAGAACTGACTCCTTTTGGAACAAATCATTCTCCAGACCCATAACAATATTATTCAAACTTTTACTAGCAGAACTCTTTAAAATATATCAGAATACATCAAATGATATGTCCAGGGCATCCATGCAATGTCATGTGCTGTCCTGCACAGGCTTAGCACCTTACAAAATATAAAATAGTCCAAACAGACTTAAAAGCAAAGGCCTCTCTCCCTCCCTCCGCAGTCTGCATTCCAGCCTTCAGGCTGTTTACTCTCCCTCAGGGAGAGCTTCATTTTACATCTTCACTCCATGGAGTTTGGGAGAAAAGACTCAAAGGTAACTCCCTTCAGAATGGAGATTTGCAACCCAACACCTCTCATGTGATCTAAGGTTACAATACTCACATGTTAATTACCAAAGAAACAACAACCAGTTAGTTGATCATTAACTTAGCAAGAGTTTAAAGTGTTCTTCTTGGCTTTAATATAGTCCCACGGGGGAAACCCCACGTTAAACCTCCTGCAATCTACCTTTAGCCATTTTTCATTTCTGTGACAATTAAACCATTGCACTGCACACATGTCAATAGTGTAGGGGGGGCAGAGAAAATACACAATGCGTGCAGCATTGTTTTCTGCTTCTTTGCCTGCTGCCTGCTGTTTTGATCTGGCCTGCCTCGTATGCCTGTGAGTTGCATGCAGAGAAGAATGTCCCCAGCATGGCGAAAAAATTCCTTCCACTGCCCAAAGAAAAAATGACTGTGATTCTCATCTGCTAAGAAACGCCTGGAAGAAAAGCAGAGGAAACTTTCAGGCATGGTTAAGTCTGCACTGTGTCTGTAAGTGAGAAGGGAAACTCTGGAGCAGAACAAATGGAGCTTCCCAGCATGTCAGGCCAGCAGGCGGCTCCTGGATATGTTCTCCTTTTTGCTGGGAATAAAAGCTTTCCTAGGTGGAGATCGAGCAATTCTAAATATTTCATGCCTCCTTTTCACACACGTGCACACATGACAGCAGAAAAATTTCCATCCAAGTGTTTGGGTGACCCTTCCTTTGCCTGAGTAATGAAATTCCGATTCATCTCACTGGGAATGCTCTGCTGTATTTGGCAGCACATATTTAGAAATTATTTTGAGGTTGGCTGTGGTTACTGCAATTAAAGCTGCCTCAAGAGTAGGCAGACATTGCAGGCTTAATGCTGGTTTCATGCCACCTAAACTGTCATGTCAGCTTCACCCAAGGAATCCTGAGCACTGGAGTTTGCCGAGGGGTTGAGAACCTCCCGTTATTATTTATTATACAGATTTAGAAGCCACTTCACAGGCAAATGCTGTTGAAGATGTGTACAATAAGATAAAACAAAACCATTCCTACAATTGTACAGACCTGCTCCCTCCTGCAAGGCCTGTTTCCACCTGGCCTGGGGGCGGAGCCCAGACTCACCTTGAACAGCCCAACGAGGCTCCTGGGAGGCTGGAGGGACATTGCTGGAAAAACTCTTGGGTTGGGGCAACTGGCTAAAATATTTTACAGTGTTACAAACGGTTTTAATTTTGGTTCATCTGTTTTGTTTCTGTTGGGTTGGCATTGGTTAAATGTTTAGTTGGGGTTGGCAGTTATTTTAATTTGGGTATAATTGTAAACGGATTATTATTAGTTTCTATTGATTTGTTGGTTTATTTATAGTCAGTATCAGTGCTTTTTTCTGGGGGTATAATGGGGTATGTGTACCCCTAAACATTTTGTGTTGCCTTGACCGACCGACAGACCAACATGCCAGCAGTAGCAACGCGGACAAGAGCTCTGTTTTTCTCCCCACCTGGGGAGGAGAGTCTGAAGCGGTCGCGGTGGAGGCGCCGGCGCCGGCGCTGCTCCTCCTCCTCCAGTGTGGTGTAGTGGTTAAGAGCGGTGGACTCATAATCTGGTGAACCAGGTTCGCTTCCCCGCTCCTCCACATGCAGCTGCTGGGTGACCTTGGGCTAGTCACACTTCTGTGAAGTCTCTCAGCCTCACTCACCTCACAGAGTGTTTGTTGTGGGGGAGGAAGCGAAAGGAGACTGTTAGCCGCTTTGAGACTCCTTAGGGTAGTGATAAAGCGGGATATCCAATCCAAACTCTTCTTCTCCTCCTCCTCCTGGGCTAGAGCCAGCTGGTGAGCGCTCGCTCCTCCTTGCTCAAACTGACTCCAGCACTGTGGATCTTCCTGTCCTCTCAGTGCCTTGAGTTCCTCGTCTGGGGTTTTTTCTGAGCGCTTGGGGTCAAAAGAAAGTAACTTCAAACAACTGTTGCTGAGACATTTCTTTTCAAATCTGCTAGACCAGACATGTTCAACCGGTCGACCGTGATCGACAGGTAGACTGCCGGGGTGTTCCAGGTCTATCATGGGGTTAAAAAAAATTGATTGCCTAGGTTGATCATGCCTAGCCCTGCCCCCAGTGGTATGTCTCATTGCTGCCGCTGCTGCTGTGAAAGCTTTTTCCCCTTGAAGCTGCATCAGAGTTGGAGAAGGAGGGAATGGCGGCGGAGTGTTGGCTGAGTGATTTTATGCAACACTCCCGAAAAACAACTCCAAGTACTCCCCCCCCCCAAAGCTCCACAAGTCTGGGAAATCCTCCCCCAAAAAGCCAACAACTCTTTGCAATGACAATGGGTAACTCACTGCCAGTTTTATTATACAGTCATACCTTGGGTTACAGACACTTCAGGTTGCGTTTTTTTGGGTTATGGATGTGCAGAAACCTGGAAGTACCAGAACGGGTTACTTCTGGGTTTCAGCGGTCGCGCATGCGCAGAAGCGCTAAATTGCACTTTGCACATGTGCAGAAGTGCCGAATCGCAACCCACGCATGTGCAGACATGGCGCTGTGGGTTGTGAACGCTGTGGATTGTGAACGTGCCTCCCGCATGGATCACGTTCGCAACCTGAGCATCCACTGTACTGGGAATAGATTGCAGTCTCTAGAGAGTTGGACGTGCCTGTGCTAGACAGAGCCAGACCGAGGATGATGACAGGTGGGTGTCTTGCCCCCCCCCCATGTAAATCCTGGATACGCCCATAGCCACAGGATCTGGTTGGCCCCTGGGAGAACAGGGTGCTGGAGTAGATGGGCCACTGGTCTGATCCAGTAGGTTTTCCCTATGTTCTTATGCCATTACAGTCGTACCTTGGTTCTTGAACAGAATGTGTTGCGGGAGTCTGTTCGACTCCCAAAACTGTTTGAAAATCAAAGCATGGCTTCTGATTTTCCAACTGGAAGCCACAGAAGTCATGCCGGATGTTCAGCTTCTGAAAATCGTTCAAAAACCGGAACACTCACTTCCGGTTTTTGATCGTTTGGGAGCTGAAACATACGAGTTCCAAGGCATTTGGCAACCAAGGTATGACTGTATATTCTTTTGGGATTTGTCATAACAAAGAGTTAAGTTTTTAATTAAAGCCCAATGTGGCATAGGATATTTCACAACACTCCAGGAAGTAGGGGTTTTCGTTTAGTGTTTCATGACAATTAACTTTTTTCTCTTAATCAATATCCCTGTTCTGTAATTAGGTGCAAAAGAGAATGACACTTAATAGAAAGGTCAAGTGTTCCCACCATAACATACTTCGAAGCTGAGAAGCTAGTTTTCAGAAATAACCCAAACAAGGTACTTAGCAGTCTGGCAGTACTCTGGCTTTATTGGACAGCGCATCTTCATTGCAGGAACAAAACTTGATCAATGAGCTCTCGAATGAGAGTCTGTTGAAAAACATCCGGTAGGCGTACTTGGCTTCCCCTCCATAATTTGAACAGCCCTGAGCTTAATGGCCTTAACTCCTGGACTACAAACAGCAAGGCAGAATGATGGGAGTGTGTGGTTTGTGTTGGATCTTTCATTCCTCTGTGATATATGGATGTTGGCTCTTTAGCAGGGATACTTTATTTTGGCTCAACCCCCCTTACGTTCTCCATTACCAGCAAAGCAACATCCATCATGGCCGTGGAGTACAACTGTTCCATCTTGTGGTCCAGCTTATTTCCGGACACCGTTTTAGTGTTCCATTCCCCAGGACTTAAAAACAACAACAAAACAAGCTGATGTTGAAAACATCTCAAGCTGTTTCATGACTCCTGTCTTAGTGCAGCAAAAAAATACTCTCATATTTCCATATTTTGCAGAGCGGTGGAGCAGTACCACATCTAAGGTGTGCCTTTGATCTCATTGTCAGGATAGAGAAAGTTGTCACCATCGCAGAGACAGGATCTGAGGTGGTGTGAAGTGGGAACTGGAAGCCATGTCCACCACACCTGCAATTCTCTGAATTTTCTTGGCCACTCTTGGGTTGGTGTCCATGGGCTCTAGTGCCAGTGTCAATATCGCTGGAGTTGCGTGGTTGTGGAAAGGAGGACAACTTTCATTCTGCCTCACCATTGGTCATGCTGGCTGGCGCTGCTGGGAGTTGTACTCTGCCACACATGGAGGATACCACATTGGCTACCCTTGCCCTATGTGCTTATGCATTCAGAACATCTCTTGCTGTGGCCCACCAACTAGCTGAATGTACTGAGTAAAGGTAAAGATAAAGGTACCCCTGACAGTTAAGTCCAATCACGAATGACTCTGGGGTTGCGGCACTCATCTCGCTTTACTGGCCGAGGGAGCCAACATTTGTCCACAGACAGTTTTTCCGGGTCATCTGGTGAACCAGAGCAGTGCATAGAAACACGCTTTACCTTCCCACTGGAGCGGTACCTATTTATCTACTTGCACTTTGACGTGCTTTCGAACTGCTAGGTTGGCAGGAGCAGGGACTGAGCAATGGGGTGGGTGTTCAGCAACGTGAAGCAGGAACAAAGCACATGTTGCGCTGCTGCTTTTATACTTTCCCCCACTATCACCCTTTGACATGATTGGGCAATAGCCCTGGGTGATTGTGGTGCCACCCCAGTGTGAGGGTGATAGCTCCACCCATGCCAGGGTGGGGAAAACCAGGTTGAGAGTCTGTCTGCAACCAGGACCATCTATTAAGATGATCCCATTTGCGTGTCGAGGTCCCCTAAGCAACCCCTAAATAATTCACAATTCACACATAATTTTTGTTTAAGGTTTTTGGCATAATTTTGGCCACAACTTTATTAAAATACATAAATGTGAATGGTTGCTTAGGCATTGGTTCCGACTATCTGTCCCCCACCCCAGGACAGAATTGACTTCTGGATTCCAGTGAAAGCCAGTAAGGGAAAACAATATTGGGGGGCACATGGAGCTGGACACCAGACCCTCATCTTTCCTCGCATGCTCCCAGGGGCTTGCATGGCCCAAGCCCCATTCAAGGGTATGGACGAAAGAATGGCAAGCCCCTGGATTCCTTTAATGGAATTCCCTTGCAGCAGTAGCATTGGAGATGCAGACACTGCCAAACCTTACCCCTCCACCAACCAATTTTTTAACCAATGCCTAACTGCAACCTTACAAGTTGTGACGATTTGCTAAACAGTAGGCAAAACCCATATGGCATCAAATGGACAAAATTCCCACCAGGCCCCTGCCCCAAAAGCAGAGGATCCCATGACAGGCATAGCAAGGTCAACACAATAGTCCTAGATTAGGAAGGGTGGGCGGGTGATCCAATGCACGCAGCAAAAGAGCCCAGTCAGTGCTGTGTGACTTGATTTTATAACCTTTGGTAAAGGTAAAGGTAAAGGTAAAGGGACCCCTGACCATTAGGTCCAGACGTGACCGACTCTGTGGTTGCGGCGCTCATCTTGCTTTACTGGCCAAGGGAGCTGGCGTACAGCTTCTGGGTCATGTGGCCAGGATGACTAAGCCGCTTCTGGCGAACCAGAGCAGCACACAGAAACACCGTTTACTTTCCCACCGGAGCGGTACCTATTTATCTACTTGCACTTTGAGGTGCCTTCAAAGTGCTAGGTTGTCAGGAGCAGGGACTGAGCAACAGGAGCTCACCCCGTCAAGGGGATTCGAACCACCGACCTTCTGATCGGCAAGTCCTAGGCTCTGTGGTTTAACCCACAGCGCCACCCGCATCCCTATAACCTTTGGTCCGTCCCCCTAAATGGCAACACCAAAATTTGCCCAGTAACCCAACTGCCCAATCACTGTGGATGGTTATCCATACTAACCCACCCAGCAACAGAGGGGTGGCCTGTCAGACCCCACCACAACACGTGCTCTCTATGAAGGAGAACACGCTTTCTCACACATGAGAAGGGGTACCAAGGAGGGAAGTCCTTGACTCTTCTTGTCGCCCTCTGAAATCTTTCTGTCCTCCTTCCCAGCAAACAACAGCTCTGGGTACCAGCTAATTTCTCTTACCACACGATTTTGGGAGGATGATGGCTGGCTGGGAGGTTGCTCAGAGAAGGAGTTGTGCGTGCCGTCACATTTCTTCAGCAGAAACCATGTTATTTCGGCAGAAGTGAAGGGAGGGGGAGGATAAGAAAATTAGGTTGAAAACATATCGAGACCATGCTGTGTGTTTACTGAGAAGAGGATGACTGAAGCAAGAGGATGGCAAGCAAATTGGCCCCCTTTTAAAATGTTGTTGAATTTTACTTTTGTAAGTAAAACAACGGCACTTTAAATTTTCTGCCTCACTTCATTTTCATTTTCTAGTACTTTGTAACTGGTCCTCCTTCACTCTTCCTCATTCCCTACTGTGTAGCAGAACTAATCAGTACTGAAGCAGACTTCACCAATTAATTGAAGAAAACACTTGTCTTCTTTTCTGACTGCGCACAAAACCCCAGGACCTATTTTATCAGTTTATACAGGTTTGCTGCCTGACTGCATCTTCAAGAAACAAAAAAACAAAACAAAAATGCCTATAAACTTTTATTCAGCTCCAAATGTAAAAGGAAGCTTTATTGTAAAATATTTATTCTAATGCATATTAGTATTTTGTGACTTTCTTCTTCTTTTCTTCCTCGCATTTTCTCTCACTTTTAGCTGCATTCTTCAGCCGGCTCTTAAATTTATTCTCCCAAACCCCTGGCATTTTATTGCCGTAATCACAGTGAGGCCAAGCCGTTTAACTTGGCAAAACTTCATCTGAGAAAACTACAGATCCTTTTCTTTAGGGAAGACTTTTCTCCCTCTCTCTCTCTCACAGAATTTAATGAGAACATAATTTAGCTCTCTTTGATGGCATGGTGGCAACTGCTTTTTAAATAGTTTACATTTTTGTTTGGTTAGAAAGGCCATGTTAGAAGCTCAGAAAAGCTTCAGGGAGAGTCAAAAATGCTGCCACCAACCTGTAACGTGGCCTGACTTCAACTTCTGTTGGGAACATACAAAACTTTTTTATCGGCAATGGAGAGGACTAGGGAGTCAGGGTTAAGTATAATGATTTAATTCACACAGAAATGAAAAATGTATTAATGAAAACAGAAAATGGCTAAATGTGTTTTGCTAGCACTGGGGTTTCCCCACAATGGGCACTTACATTTTACATTGTGAGTGCCCTTTGTGGGATCGTGCGTGGTGCTACAGTTCATAGCTGTCAAGCGGCCCTTATTTGGCGGGACAGTCCCTTATCCCAGCGCCATGTCCCGCTGCTGTCCCTTATTGATGATGTCCCTTAAATTTCCCTGGTTTCAAAGGAAGCAGCTCCTCTCCCTCCCTCCCTGCCAGCCAGGGAGGAGGGAGGCTCCAACTGTGTTGCTTGGCTGCGTTGCTCACCCAATAAGAAGTCTAAGAACGACTGGGGAGTGGAGCTTGCATGCCTTGTACTGATCAAATCGGCTGTGTTGCCTGGGAACTCGCCTTTGCTCAGCGCTTCCCAGCGGAGAGGTGACAGTAGTTTTCCTTGAGGCTTGAGGCTTCGTTTGGCTGCTGGCTGGGCTTTCTGCCTTTGGCTCGGAGGGGCTCAGAAGCTGAACATACCTGTGCCCGGAAAATCCCTTATTTTGGCTGCTGATCCCTTATTTTCGAGGTTGCTGGTCCCTTATTTTCAAATTTGTAAGTTGACAGATATGCTACAGTTCCCAGGGAGCTTACTGGCAAGCAAGAGCTGGCTTGCCTCTCAGTGTTAATTTCTGGAGGTTCACACCCAACCTCAGAAATCAAGTAACTATCAATAATGGGCGGTGAGAGACGCCTTTTTAATTCTCTATTTGAAAATAATCAAAGTGTGTGTGTGTGTGTGTTGGGGTAAATTTCAGTGACATTCCTGTGAGTTGGGTACAGGGTTTGAGGTGTTCTTGAAGTAGAAATGCATTGCTCAGACTATCCCCATGGTGAGTTTGTTTGAGGAGAAAAATGGAGATAATTTCACACCAGAGTGAGAGAGTACGCTAAGACAACAATCTTACCCAGAAGCAAGAACATTTAGTGCTTCTCTGGATTTTCTACCTTAATAGCACGTTCTGTGAAGGAACTTAGGGAAATGGATTTGCCAATAACTAGCAATATCGAATTTCCTCTGCTTTTTTTTATATCTTGCAATGGAAGAAAAGGCATAGCAAAAGAAAAGAAAAAACCTGAAAGCCAACAACAGCCATGAACCATTACCACACTTTCATAGGGTTGCTACTTAACAAAACAGACACTTGACATCTTTGTGCCTTCTGATTCCCTCCTGTTGTGCTTATTTGGGACATTGGCCAACCTTTCCTTAACAGTTGGTAATTTGTAGATATGACCTTAGGCAAGGCCAGTCCTCTCCTTAGGTAGAGTGAGGCAAGCACTTTAGATAATAGATGCTGGGGGGCAGCAGTGGCAGACTTCTTAGCTGTTCCTCCTGAGCCCCCTGGCCACTCTCCTCTTTGGAAGGCTGGAGCTGTGTGTGCTAGTGTCCCATCATATGGTACAAAATACCAGTGTACTGGAAGAAGCAAAGATCAACAGTGCTGAAGTAATGATTCTTCAACATCAACTTCGTTGGACTGGTCATGTTGTGCGGATGCTTGATGATCGCCTTCCAAAGCAACTACTCTATTCTGAACTTAAAAATGGAAAGCGCCATGCTGGTGGTCAACAAAAGAGGTTTAAAGACTGTCTCAAGGCAAATCTAAAAAAATGTAGTATAAACACTAACAATTGGGAAACACTGGCATGCGAGTGCTCCAATTGGAGAATGGCCTTTACCAAAGGTGTCATGGCCTTTGAAGACACTCGAACTCAGGATGCGAGGGAGAAACGTGCTAAGAGGAAGGCACGCTTGGCAAATCCACACCGTGATCAACTCTCGCCAGAAAACCAATGTCCCCACTGTGGAAGGACGTGTGGATCCAGAATTGGCCTCCACAGTCACTTACGGACTCATTGTTAAAACTGTGTTTATGGAAGACAATCTTACTCTTCTATGGGTGATCACCAAAGAAGAGGAGGAGGAGGAGGAGGAGGAGGAGGAGGAGGAGGAGGAGGAGAAGAAGAAGAAGAAGAAGAAGAAGAAGAAGAAGAAGAAGAAGAAGAAGAAGAAGAAGAAGAAGAAGGTACAAAATGGACATAAATGCCTTCTTACATCCCTAGCATTCAGCATCAATCAACTTTGGGTGCACCTTCAAAGGAGATTTTGCAACCACCAACCAGTCTGTTGGGAGCAACCGTTGTGGCTTCAAAGTGCTAGCTCTGAATGAATGAAGGTGTCTGCAGAGAGAGACAAAAAGCTCTGTTTGGAGCAGCTGCTTTGAATCTGAAGCGCTCGCTCCAAAAGGAGCATTTCCCTGACCTACAGAGAAAGAAATACTTAGTTTGAAGTGAGTTGCTGGGGAGAAAGCGAGCATCCTTGGGACACTCCCCAATGCAGCCTCCCTGCCAGTACTGAGAGGAAGCCCTGTTTGCAAATTAACAACCACCAGTTCATCTTAAGCTCCAGGGTGTTCCTTCACCATTGTTTCTGTAGCTGTCTCATGCCTGACATCACATATGATGTCAAGTGTGGGGCAGGTGGGCGTGGTTTCTGATGAATGGTCTTGGGGGCCAAAGTGGGATCTGTGGTGGACCTAATCAGGTCTACTGCAGGCCAGAGAGGTTTCCCCACCACTGGCATGGGCAATGCTGACCTAGATACACTGATGATCTGACTCAGTATACAGCAGTTTTCTGAGTTACTTCTCTCTTCTATTTTCCTTCCCATAATTTGAGATCCCATATTTTTTGTTAGAAGTTTTATTAGCAGCCCAGGTCACAAATCAGAATATCTTTAAATATCTATATATCTATATATTTTTAAATTAAATTTTCTGTTTTACAATTTACAATATTCATTTAAACTACCTTAAAATATCAATGACTCTCCCTTTTCTCTTTCCATGGTTCCTTTTGCCATTATTACATCCATCAAAACTTATTTACACTGTTGAATTTATCTTAATGCTGTCAACGTTTTCAAGTGTACATAATTTCCCCCATATATTCAATGAACATTTTCCAATCTTCTTTAAACGTATGTTCTTCTTGTTCTCTTATATGTTAGGTCTGCAAGCTGTGCATATTCCATCAGTTTAAGTTGCTATTATTCTTTAGTTGGGACCTCACTTGTTTTCTGTTTTGGGGCTAACAAAACATGGGCCGCAGTAATGGCATGCATAAATAACCTTTTTTGACACCTGGGAATTTCAGTCTGAATTATCCTGGAATATCTTGAAATACCTAAATATCTTCATATCTGGAAGACCTCTCCAAAAGGTCTGTTTTTCACAGCTGATGGGCCACACAGCTTCACTGATCAGTGTGGGATGGCCATCCATGTAGAGCTGCATCTTCAACATCAACTTCGTTGGACTGGTCATGTTGTGCGGATGCCTGATTATCATCTTCCAAAGCAACTACTCTATTCCCAACTTAACAATGGGAAGTGTAATGCTGGTGTCAACAAAAGAGGTTTAAAGATTCTCTCAAGGCAAATCTAAAAAAAAATGTATTATAAACATCGGCAACTGGGAAATGCTGCCCATGAGCGTTCCAGTTGGAGAACAGTCTTTATCAAAGGTGTCATTGCCTTTGAAGACACTCAAACTCAGGATGAAAGGGAGAAATGTGTTAAGAGGAAGGCACGCTTGGCAAACCCTCACCGTGATCAGCTTCCACAGGTAACCTATGTCCCAACTGTGGAAGGATGTGTGGATCCAGAATTGGCCTCCACAGTCACTTACGTACTCACTCACTCTTAAAACCGTCTTCATGGAAGACAATCTTACTTGGCTATGAGTGATCGTCAAAGAAGAGGAAGAAGAGCTTCACTGAGCAGCATGGGAGGGCCATCCACCTGCATCTTGCGATGGACCCATACATCCCATGATCGACCCTTCATAACCCAGCCCTCCACAGGGAGGCTGGAAGGGATACACACCCAATGCTTAAACCAAATCCTACCTAGATCTGGAATCAATAAAGTTGTGGCCAATTTCAAATCCAAGAACATTGTCCTTGCCCAGTTTGTTCACCTTCATAGGCTACGTCTTGCTCCCAAGGGAAGGGCACACAGTGAGTGGAACCACAATGAATTCAGGAACTTCGGTTTACTTGAATGCATTAAAGCTGGGGTGGGAGTGGGGGGTTCATGACCCTCCAGATGTTGCCTGGACTGCATTTTCCATTATCTCTGACAACTGACCAAACTGGCTGTGGTTAACATCTGCAGGTGTCGGGAATGAGACAGCTCTCAGTGAAGGTTGGCAGCAGGCTGCAGAAAACAGCCAGGAGCAGAGAAGCTTAGGGGTTAAACAGGCTGAACAGCAGCCCGCTCCGTCTCCTCCTCCCCTAGGAATGCTGGTTGGCCAGGGAATGGCTGATAATGGCAACGGGGAACAGAGCCAAAGCTCTCTGGAAGAGCGAACAGGCAAGAAAATACACAGTGACAGTTTGTCAGGAAAGGAGGAAGCCAGAAGCTGAGCCAATCAGTCCCTGAAGTCGTCAGATGGGAGGGTTGTTAGACAGGAAGCAAAACCAAAGGCACAAAGGACGCCAGTTCAGTATATTCTGTAGAAACTGGAAGGAAAGTTCAGAAGGGTCTCATATTGATGATGTCAGAGGCTCGTTACAACCGTCTGGAGTTGTACGTTTGTTTTGGCAATAAATCCTCTTTTTTAGTTACCTACCTACGCGTACTGTGTTACCAAGCTGAGAACCTGGACTCCTGACAGCAGGGCTGTGGGTTTCCCATTTACTGCACAACTTGACTCAACTTATTGCAAGACTTGAGCATAGGGCGGGTTGGGGAAGTTTATAACTTGTTAAGCACTGTAGAAAGATGAGCCCCAAGTGTGCTTCTTCATTTGCTTCACAATGTAAGCGTACAACTTGCGAACTTCATCTGCAGTGACATTCCTTGCCTGGAACTGAGGGTGAGACCCTATGAGGATTTCTGCTACTCTGTGATTGTTGAACTGAAAAAAGAAAGGGAGAGAGAGAGAGAGAGAGAGAAAGTGTGAGTCACTCACTGCTGCTTCTCGATTGGTCTATGGGAAATGATTGCTGGGTTTTGCCTGCAGCAAACATATATACAGTATAAAGCATAAAGAAGCATAAAGTGTAAATACAGATACAGTGGTACCTCAGGTTAAGTACTTAATTTGTTCCGGAGGTCCGTTCTTAACCTGAAACTGTTCTTAACCTGAAGCACCACTTTAGCTAATGGGGCCTCCTGCTGCCGCCGCACCGCCGGAGCACGATTTCTGTTCTCATCCTGAAGCAAAGTTCTTAACCTGAAGCACTATTTCTGGGTTAGCAGAGTGTGTAACCTGAAGCGTATGTAACCTGAAGCGTATGTAACCCGAGGTACCACTGTACTGGCAATGCTCCCTCCCTCCTACTTTTCCCATCACAGGGCACGGGGATCAGGTATGAACTCTTAAGGCTCATAATGCTTTCCTCAAAGAAGAATCAAGCGATAAGAGATGTTTAATTCTTTTCCGGTTTAGATTAAAATGCAAGCTGAAGAAGAACTCTGTATACCTGAAGGAAGCATGTCTGCCCTCATAGTTTAGCCCAGACACTGAGGTCTAACTCCAAGGGTCTTCTGGCAGTTCTCTCATTGCGAAAAGTGAGGTTAGAGGGAACCAGGCAGAGGGCCTTCTTGGTAGTGGCACCCGCCCAGTGGAATGCCCTCCCATCAGATGTCAAGGAAATAAACAACCATCTCACTTTTAGAAGACATCTAAAGATAGTTCTGTATAGGGAAGTTCTTAATGCTTGATATTTTACTGTGCTTAATATTTTAATTTGCTGGAAGCCACCCAATTTATTGGAACCCAGTCAGAAGGATGGCATATTAGGGTTGCCAAATTTCAAAAAGATTTTGCCTTTTTGCCTTGCCTAAGATCCAGGACAAATTTCCCCCGGGACCCATATGGCATAAAAACAATGATAATGACAGTTACTCCTTACTCACTCTCCTTCCCATCTCTGGTGCCTCAAGCACTATATAGAAACATCACAACCCAAGGCCTCAATGGTCCTTGCGAAATGCAACTTTTGCAAGGGCTACCATTGTTTATTAATTTATTTTCCCCCAAGAGCCACGGCATTTACTTCCTGTTATTCATTTTGTCAGTGACATGCATCTAGACTCTGAGGCAGCTTGTGTTAGATCAGCTCCTGAAAATGAACGTGGAATTTAGATGATTGAACAGTCTCAGGTAAGATTTTATTGGGCCATTGACCAGAGAGAGAGAGAGAGAGAGAGAACTGCAAATATCTGAACAGCTGTTCTCTAAGAACAGGGGAAAATGGAAAAAGAAATATATCTTTCTTTTGAAGCTGTAAAGATGGCACTGGATATGAATCTGTATATTTGCAGAGAAGAGACAGCAGAAATTAGGCTACATCCCAGCAATGAAAAGTCATGTGTAGGGTGTGTGCATACAAGCAAGAGGCAGTTCAAGGACACATTCCAGAGGCAAAAACACTCAAAGAGGGTGTGTATTGCAGGGCCAATGAGGGGTGTGGCTTGGGAGGAGGCGTGGCCTAAGGATGGTCCTAAGGGATGTCTGGGTGGCCTCATTCAGTTGGTTCCTCGCCTCTGTTACACTCCTGTTACCTGTTCGGTCTTGCTTTCCAGAAGAGTTGTCAGACCAAAGTCTTCTTCGGCCCTTTTAAATATTGTAGATACAGCATTGTATTATTTAGACAAGTTATATAAAGCCGCATGCCTGCTATTAATCTATTTACATTCTCCCTCTCTGATAAGACATACAGCTGAAGCACTGTAAATAGATTACCTTGCCAATGTGACACTTAAAGCCAATTTAGCTCCTGTTATAAATGCACTTTGTTTAATATTTTAGCATGGTGCTCTTTGGGAGGAAAGTCAGACGATTTTGCTGAAGGCTAATGGATATGGGACTTTTTTTTCCAACAGAGGGCAGTGTTTATTTGCTAAATAGCTGGAGGTATCCACCATCTCCAGGAGTTTTTCTTTTTCTTTTCCCTTTCCTGGAGGTGAAGAACAGAAACACTCCAGAACAGTTCTCCCATCACTGATTTCTCTGTCATTGCTGTAGCTCTGAGCATAAATGTCTTCTTTTTATGGGGATTTTCAAAGATGTGAATGCAAGGGGGACCAGCACATTAGGATGTAGACACACTGTGGTTTCCCTGGAAAGTAAGAAGATCCAATATTGGTATTCTCCTCCGCACCTCCTTCTTGCGTCCCTGCAGATGATAGGTTATGATCATTATCCATGAAAGTATCTCTGTGTCCTTTAGTCAATGCACACAGTAAGCAGTTTCTGTGTTGTACTTTACTTTTGCCATTTCACAATTCAGTTTAGAGGCCTTGCTTCAGATCACAGGCTGTCTCTCCTTTTTTAGCCTAACTCCACCAATTAAGTTAACAATGCTATTACTAATCACGTCCCGAGTTTGTATGTTTATTTAATTTGGATTAAATAAAATTTAATACAGCCTCCGCAAAAAAGCAAAAAATAAAATAAAAGCAGACATAGCATTGAATTTATAGTGTCATTTTACATAATCTAAAAACTTTAATGGTCAACGTAGGCTCTCCACAGACATGTTTGCGAAATTGGGGGGAGAAGTTTGCTATCTACCGTACTTCCTTTGCGGTTTGAAAAGACGGGGGACCAGGTTTCATAAAACGCGTCTCTCTTTAAAACACCTTTTTGATCACTTTGAAATAGTCATGTCCCAGATATTGTTGAACTATACTTCAAGGGGTAGCTCAGTCTGGGATTTTCAAAAAATGCGCTATCCCAAACATGCAGCTGCCAGTAGGAAGAAAATTAGGACTTTATGTTGAATAGTAAGATCAGAATCTAGGTTTAATGAGAGCAGTGCTAAAGCTGGATTTGGAGGGAGAAGTCGTTTAACCATTTTGGAAATGGTATCTGTGGAGGTGATGCTCCGCTTGTGTTGAACTACAGTGTTGAACTACACTACTACATGTTGTTGAACTACAGTGTGGTGTAGTGGTTAAGAGCAGTGGACTCGTAATCTGGTGAACCGGGTTCAATTCCCTGCTCCTCCACATGCAGCTGCTGGGTGACCTTGGGCTAGTCACACTTCTCTGAAGCCTCTCAGCCTCACTCACCTCACAGAGTGTTTGTTGTGGGGGAGGAAGCGAAAGGAGATTGTGAGCCGCTTTGAGACTCCTTAGGATAGTGATAAAGCGGGATATCAAATCCAAACTCCTCTTCTTCTTCTCCCATCACCCCTAGCTAGCAAGGCCAGAGCTCAGGGATGAGGGGAGTTGTAGTCCAACAACATCTGGGGACCCACAAGTTGAGAACCTTTGCTTTAAGCCTTCCATGCCCAGCTGCAGTCTTGGTAAAAATATTAATCAATTGCACCAATTAGTATGGCAGGGGGAGAGAAATGATGCCTCGCTGGTGCCAATGAGTTTTCCTCCTGTGCCTTTCTGCACTTGCCATTTCTAGTGGTATAGTTGTTGCTTGATACAATGTCTTTAAAAGTGAATTCGTAGCTGATTTTCTGCACCTTTGGTCACACATCGTGAGGGGTTTGACTTTCCGCACCAATGTCAGGGGTCGTGCCTGAATTGAGGAAAGTTCTGTGGCTGCAGTCACATCCCTTACGTACCTTCATGTTCCTCCAGCCAGTAAATGTTGGAGTTGTGAGCATGCGCATGGGGGCAGTCCTTCCATGACTTGTTTTTAGTTATTTTTAAAAAAACAGTGCCTCATATTGTGGAATTTTATTTTCGCTTTCTCTATCTCACATATGATTGTACAGTCGTACCTTGAGAATGAAACGGAATCCATTCCGGAAGTCCATTCGACTTCCAAAATGTTCGGAAACCAAAGCTCCTGCAGCCAATCGGAAGCCGCGGAAGCCCTATTGGACTTCAAAAATAGTTCGCAAACCGGAACAGTCACTTCTGGGTTTGCGGCGTTCAGGAGCCAAAACATTCGCCCTGCAAGGTGTTTGGGACCCAAGGTACGACTGTATAAACTTCAGTCACCTCTTATTTGCCTCTTCCCTAAGCTAAGAAGTCCCATATACAGTGGTACCTCAGGTTAAGTACTTAATTCATTCCGGAGGTCCGTACTTAACCTGAAACTGTTCTTAACCTGAAGCACCACTTTAGCTAATGGGACCTCCTGCTGCTGCCGTGCCACTGGAGCACAATTTCTGTTCTCATTCTGAAGTTCTTAACCTGAAGCACTATTTCTGGGTTAGCGGAGTCTGTAACCCGAAGCGTATGTAACCACTGTACTGCCTAAGAACAAAAGAACCCCCATCATACCTGGTTCACTGAACACACTGAGACTGATGGAAGTCAGAGTTCAACAGCATCTGGAGGCCCACAGGTTGGAGGACAGATATGCAGAGATATAATTTGACATGCCAAACTCAAATTCCCCCATTTCAAAGCACGCTCAAACTATGCTCTCATCACATTCCCTCAGCCCTCACATCAGCATGCTTTGTGCCAGGCACCAGGAAATTCAAGGTAAGACAATGAGCCTCCAAGGGTGGGTTTCTTGTAGATCACAGCACATTTCTTTCTTAAAATACAGCCTTGTGCCTGTTGAATGAGCACCTGAAAATCAGTATATATCCTAGATCAGCAACTTTAATGATGGGTCCAGATAATTCCCTGGGAGGGAAAGCTAGTTGCTCCTGCTTCTACAATGAGATATTGCTCTTTCTTGCTGGCCATTAAGTATAGAATGTTCCTTATTCTTCAGTTCTAAGTCCTTTGAGTCATGGGCTAGCAGCTCGTGTAAATTACTAGAGCACCCTTGCATTGAATGAATTTCTTTTGATTTTCACCTGCTAAGGATCAGCCAGCTGTTTTAACCCAGCTGTCATATTTTAAATGAGACGAGGCTGGAATATCTGAGTAGTTTGGAGAATATAACATCCCAGAAGATCTCCACGACGTTGTCCTCAGCTTATCATTTGACCTCAGCTTGCCATCTCAATGAGTGTCTTTCATGGAGATGCAAAAGGTACATTTGCATAACTAGCGAGAATGAGGTTAGCTATATTGTTGGAAGATCATGAAGATTCCTAAACTTAAAGTTTTATCTGGGGTGTGTGTGTGTGTGTGTGTGTGTATGTTTCATTTCAGAGATGCCATGAAATGAAAATTAAATCACCATTAAATGGAAATTTGAGGATTCCTCTTAAGATGAAGCATCTACGTAGGGGTGAAAAATGTCAGCCCCAAAGGGCCAAATGTGGCCTTCCAAGCTTCTCTATATGACCCATAGGACTCTCCCCATACTGTACCCCCTCCTCAGCCACACCCCATCTCCCCACATCTGCACCATTCTATTGTGTCTTTTGCTTGGCTGGAATGTGCCCTTGAACTCTGACAATACATTTTGCTTGCCTGGATGGAGAATAGAGAGGGAATTGTGAGTGTGTGTAAAAACTTGACTACTGTGTACAAAGGTAAAATTTTAATTCATTGTCCCACCCACTTATGCCTCTGGCCATGATGCCCACCACTGACATGTGGCCCTGGAAAGTGGCCCTTGAATTGAAAAAGTTCCTGCATCCCTGATCTAAGAAATTTCAAGGGAAGCAAAAATGAACAGTAAAATTCATGAGAGGGTGTCCCACAAATCTCTTATGTTAGCAATCTTTGGACCAAATTCAGATAATTGTTCTCCTGTGAACAAATTTTCACAGGGAAAGGCTAAGGAAAGTGTAGGTTGCATTCTCAATCTACATCTCCCCAGAACATATCTTATTTCCATCCTTGTCATAGCTGTCAACGTTTCTCATTTTTTGAGGGAAATTTCCTTATTCCAAATAGGATTCCTCGCAAGAAAAGGGAAAAGTTGACAGCTATGATCCTTGTGTCATTTTGTTATCTCTCCTGTGACCACCAGGAAGGCCCCTTCAGTTATTTCCACAATCATCATTAAAATCCAAGCTACCTATTTAATTCTACATGTGTGGCAAACCCTAAATCCATTTCTATTAGAGGCAGCTTGTTGGTGGTTCAAAGGTACTCAGTTGCCATCAAGTGGCAAGAGCATAATCTGACTTGTTAGTTATCGTGATGTTCCAATGAGTTATCTTTCAAAGCCATGTTTTTCAGGACACGTGTATAATTTGCTGGCAGTGAAGATGCCTTTGCTTATCTGCCACATTGCATTGCATTGTATCACATCACAAACCAGTACAGAAGCTCGGGTCTTAGCGCCAAGCAAATGCAACATGACACAGCTTGTGAACATATTTTAAATGTTTCATCAATACATATGCCTCCTAAAAAAGGAATTATTCTATAGCAAAGCTTGGAGATAATTTCCTTTCTGAACATGCATGACATGTAACAGGAACAACCCACACTGAATTATGCACTTTGGACCACTGTTGATAAAGCCAGTCTACCGTTGAAATCAATGAGGCTTTAAAGGTACATAAGTTCAGCTGTATCGTAGCCCTGTCCAATTCCCATAGCCGAGCTAGCAGGGGTTAGGAGTCTCCAAGAAACTCTTGCCTGAGAGCACAATCCACACAAGCCAAGCCAGTCCAGAGGTCAGGGAATCCAGATGATCACAGAGCCAAGAGGCCAGTTCAGAGGCCAGGGAATCCAGATGGTCACAAGGTAGGGCCAATGCTACATGCATTGTTTCCAGCTTTTGACTGCTGCTGAGAGCTCTGTTGAAGAAGCCCAGAGCCAGCTGGTTCTCATCAGTGCCTTCTGCTCTGTGACCTTGAGGGTTGATCAACTGCAGGTGGAGTCACTTCCCCTTCAGGCTGCTGTTCAGCAGGAGAATGACAAGCTAGCTGGGTCAGGTCTATCAGGGATAGGCAATGTAGTGCACTCCAAGTGTGGCTGGGCTACAAATCCCATCATCCTTGAACATTGGTTATACTGGCTGGGGCTAATGTAGCATGCAATGGAGGGGGCTTCTGAATGGAAGATGTTGGCCGGCAGCTGGCAGCCATGTAAAAGAGCTGCTGTCCCCCTATAGTTCATTTATGAAACACCAGTGAATGAGGAATCTGCCATTAGAAGTTCAAGAGGAGAGGATGGCCCTTGCCTGGCACCTAAAAACAGTAATAATAATAATAATAATAATAATAATAATAATAATAATAATAATAATAATAAATATTGTCCCATGGACTGCAAGAAGATCAAACCTATCCATTCTGAAGGAAATCAGCCCTGAGTGCTCACTGGAAGGACAGATCCTGAAGTTGAGGGTCCAATACTTTGGCCACCTCATGAGAAGAGAAGACTCCCTGGAAAAGACCCTGATGTTGGGAAAGATGGAGGGCACAAGGAGAAGGGGACGACAGAGGACGAGATGGTTGGACAGTGTTCTCGAAGCTACCAGCATGAGTTTGACCAAACTGCGGGAGGCAGCGGAAGACAGAAGTGCCTGGCGTGCTCTGGTCCGTGGGGTCATGAAGAGTCGGACACGACTAAACGACTAAACAACAACAACAACAAATGCCACCCATCTGATTTGGTTGCCTCAGCCACTTTGGGTGGCTTCCAACAAAATAAAACATCAAACTCAGTAAAACATCAAACATTAAAAACTTCTCTATAAAGGGATGCCTTCAGTTGTCTTCTAAAAGTCATATGGTTGTTAATCTCCTTGATATCTGATGAGAGGGTGTTGCACAGGGTGGGTGCCACTACCGAGAAGGCCCTCTGCCTTGTTCCCTGTAACCTCACTTTCTGCAGTGAGGGTTATTACAGGGCATGTAATAATGTTATCAGGCAAGATACATGGTTCCACAATGTCCACATTTCCTCATCTTTATTTGATATAAGTTGTTTATTTTAAAGTTATGTTTTTATTGTGACATTTTTGTGTTGGATCAGATTGCGATCTTTGTTGTTGCTTCAGCTGGTGAACCACCTTGTGTATAGTAATATAGAAAGGCGGTATATAAAACGAAAGGGGAGACGATACTAGTGTTAGCTCTCCTCATAATCTAATTTTGTATCTCCTTCCCAAATTAAATCCCCACACTCACTCCATGTGAATTAATGTGAGGAAGTAACAGAGGAGCACTAGGCTACGGTAGTAGCTACTGGGGAGGTGTGTTTTTTTAGGGCTGGAAACATGGAAGATGAGGAAATGTGGACACTGTGGAACCATCTACCGTAGCCTAGTGATGGATGCAAAGTCTTGGTGTATTACAACCTAGACAATCTAGGATGTCACAATTTTCAGTGCCAAGAGGGCAGTATTTTGAGCCATGGCTATGGAACACAACGTCTTATTCATTAGCCTTCTCTAATAAGAATGGCAATCTTATTACATTAAATATTGTGCAATGCCATCAGGTTCCCAGCTGTATCAATCAAGGCAAGTAGCCTAGGGCACTGTAAGCCTCACGAAGAGAGAGTCGAGCCTTTGATGCCACAGGCACAAAGCATACGATTCTCTGGAGTCCCTGTTTGCCTGATACACACACACACAGAAAAAGGTACCCAAGTAATGCAAAGCTAAATTGTATTTCCTAACAGAGGAAAATTCAAGCCGCATTGCTGCTAATTAATCAAGTTCTGTATCAGGACTACTCCCAGTGCAAGGGAAGCGAACATTTCTCCATCCAGAAAGCTCCCCTATCTGACTCTGAAAGGAACCCGCTAGTTTTTCAAAGGGAAATGGGAAAGGAATCCATGTCCCACTGTTTGACATCAGTCGGTGCTAGAGATCAGCATCAAGTGGATTGGCGGGTGGAGTCAGGAAAGTTAGGTTACGGACTTCGCTACCTCAGGGAATGTTGATGGCCAGTGGCTCAGGTGGCTTTAAAAGGGGCTTAGAGAAATCCACGGGGAATATGTCTTATTGATGGCTATTAGTCCTGCTAGCTAAATGGCGTATCCAGGTTCGGGGTCGATGTGCTTCCAGATGCTGTTTGCCAGGGTGCAGTGGCTGAACTGACCTCTGTGGGTACCAGGAAGGCAGACCAGAAAAAATGGAGGCTTATTCAGCTGTACACAGTTATTTCCCATATATTCAGTTTTCCAATCTTCTCTAAACGTCTGTTCTTCTTGTTCTCTTATTCTATACATTAAGTCTGCAAGCTGTACATATTCTGTCAACTTAAGTTGTCACTCTTCTTTGGTTGGGACCTTGCTTGTTCTCCATTGACCATTAAGATAAATTCAACAGCGTAAATAAGTTAGGATGGGTGTAATAACAGAATACTGAATGGTATAGTTTCTGTAAAATATGCAGGGATTTGTGATATGTAAAATGAACCATGGAAAGAGAAGAAGGGAAGTCATGGATATCTTAAGGGTGTAAAAAGGAATACTTTAAATTGTAAAACAGAACATTTAATAAAATTTTTATTATTATTATTATTAAATGTTCTGTTTTACAATTTAAAGTACTCATATATACACACACAAGAAACATGGGAGGCTTATACTGAGTAAGGCTGTTGGTCCCGTTACCTCTGCATCAATTGGCAGCAGTTCTTAAGGGCTTCATTTTGCATCAGTACAGATAGCAGCAGAACCTGGAAATGCTGGCAGATGAGGCTGGGACCCTTTGTATGCAAAACCTTGAGCAAAACCTTTGATACTTCTTATTTGCATACCCACTGGGCCCAAGGCCACTCCTGAGTGTGTGTATCCAGCACTTAACCAGAAGTTCATTTCTGCTTCTCGCTAGACTAGTTATTGCCAAGGAAGGAAACCTCTAATACAGTGGTACCTCGGGTTAAGAACTTAATTCGTTCTGGAGGTCCGTTCTTAACCTGAAACTGTTCTTAACCTGAGGTACCACTTTAGCTAATGGGGCCTCCCGCTGCCACTGTGTGATTTCTGTTCTCATCCTGAAGCAAAGTTCTTAACCCGAGGTACTATTTCCAGGTTAGCGGAGTCTGTAACCTGAAGCATCTGTACCCCAAGGTACCACTGTATACCAATAGAGTCTTGGGTTTATAACATCTGGGACATTGCTGTATCAGAAAGCCCAACATACCATCGGCGAGTAATCAAAGGCATCTCCCCCCCAAAAAAAGATACATTTGACACAATTTGGTCTCTCTTTTTTCTCTTTTGTTGAAGAAGGACAGGATATTGTATGCTTCAGGTTACAGACACTTCAGGTTACAGACTCCGTTAACCCAGAAATAGTACCTCGGGTTAAGAACTTTGCTTCAGGATGAGAACAGAAATCGTGCGGTGGCAGTGTGGTGGCAGCAGGAGGCCCCATTAGCTAAGGTGGTACCTCAGTTTAAGAACAGTTTCAGGTTAAGAACGAACCTCCAGAATGAATTAAGTTCTTAACCTGAGGTACCACTGTAATGCCACCATCATCACAGAGGTGTCTGTGGAGGGAATGTATTAATTGAAACCGTCTAGCCAACCAGATTGGTAGTTGGGTTCCTGCTGAGGATATTCGGCAAACCAACATGACAGTGATTGAGGATTGGAGTGATCATTCTGTGATATTATGGCAGTGGACAAAGCTGTATTGTAACTTTTGAATAAATGGGTGGTGGGGTGGGGAGAGGGAATTTCTGCTGCTCGAGTTCTCCTCAAAACATTTCTTGGGAGTGAGCCCCATGATCCCAGGTCTGCAGAAGCCGATTACGTTGTTATAGGAATTCTAAGGTCTTATATATATAAAATAAAAGTTCATAAATGCACAAGGCAAACACATACATACATAAGTATATAAACCACGTGTCTGAAATAGTACAGGAGAACAATCCTGAAGACATTTTGACTCTCCCAAATTGACCTCAAATATTTCTCTGCAAGGAGGAAGGAAATGGGAAAAGCTTTCCAATTGTCTTTGGACTGTTGGGGCTTACACCTTCCTATAAATACAGTCTGGCAAGGATCTGTTAAGCTGAGCACACTATCAATATGTGTAAGAGATTCAGGAACTAAGGAATGGCCAGGCTATCCAGAGAAGGCAATCAGATAAGGCATTATCAGGCAGACAGGAGAGAAGCAACACACTCAAATTTCTGCTGGGGACCAGCTCTTTCTGTGATGTATGTATGATGTTTTGGGGGGTAGTCTTGAGCTACAGTCTTGAGCTACAGGTCTTGAGCTACAGGCAATTTCAAAAGTCTATATAAGAGCTTGCACACCAATGTTCTGGGTACATCTCCTCCCTCTCTGCATGGGGGACCCTGTTGCAACAGTTTAATAAAGATAATGCTTACTAGCTGCTTTGCTTCTCAATATTCTCTGGTTGGCCTCTGTTATTTTCTCCGACTGGTAGAGAAGCCACTTAGATACCTTATGGGGCTCTTAGATATCCCATAAGGAAAAGGGAACAGTATTTTTCTTCTTACGACAGTGTTTTCCCAGCAGCGAAGGTGTTTCGCTCTTGCGCAACCAGATGACAACAATGACAATATTGCTACTGATGACCAAGATGATTCCTTCACAAGTTCCAGAGCTAAGCACTGGCACAGGCAACAGGTTGTAAGGTGAAGCCCTTTCTCAAACTGCAGCCCACTCCAAGCCCAGTGAGGCTTCTGTTTAACAAATGTCTCATGGCAAGGTTGTAGCATATCCGCCCACTTGTAATAAAGCTTTTCTGGGTCATTTTCTCTGTGCCTTTATTGAATGTGACCAACGACAAGCTGGAAGGAGCAGCGAGCGCAATTAGGAGCAGCAAGGATAAGGCTGCAGAAGGAGTTGAGTGGCACGGCTGCTTTTACAAATATATTTGGGATTCAGAGTGTATAAGTTAGTGAAGATTCTTTGGTCTAACCATCCATCACAGTCACAGTGGAGTAATGCAAGTTTTAATTTATTTTTAACCTTCTCCTCGCCCTCTGCATATTACTGCTCAGCTGCAGATTTTCTTTCTCATTCCACTTTGAGAGGCTCTCGTAACCGAGTCTATAAAACAGGCCAAACAAGACTATAGATAATATATTTGCATGCACAAATGACATAAAACCTTAAGGTCTGTGAGCAACTGAGTTAATGTGTTGCCTTAACCAATAACACCTCCCCTCCCCACAGTGGTAGCATAATACTAGGGCTGCAATCTTTAATCAGTTGATTGATTTGCAAAAGCTTTAGCTGGTTCATCAGTGGGGCCAGTTTTAGTCAGGGAGAAGACTTCTATCTTGTTTTTCTTTTTTAAGCCACTTGAAGTTTCGTTGCATCACTGTAAAAGGGGACAAAAATATACTAATGATGCCATTTTCTCTGTGTGGTACCTTTTGCTTTTGTTGTTGTTTAGTCGTTTAGTCGTGTCCGACTCTTCGTGACCCCATGGACCAGAGCACGCCAGGCACTCCTGTCTTCCACTGCCTCCCGCAGTTTGGTCAAACTCATGTTGGTAGCTTCAAGAACACTGTCCTACCATCTCGTCCTCTGTCGTCCCCTTCTCCTTGTGCCTGCCATCTTTCCCAACAACAGGGTCTTTTCCAGGGAGTCTTCTCTTCTCATGAGGTGGCCAAAGTATTTGGAGCCTCAGCTTCAGGATCTGTTCTTCCAGTGAGCACACAGGGCTGATTTCCTTAAGAATGGATACGTTTGATCTTCTTGCGGTCCTTGGGACTCTCAAGAGTCTCCTCCAGCACCATAATTCAAAAGAATCAATTCTTTGGCGATCAGCCTTCTTTATGATCCAGCTCTCACTTCCATACATCACTACTGGGAAAACCATGGTTTTAACTATACGGACCTTTGTTGGCATGGTGATGTCTCTGCTTTTTGCTTACTAAATGGTAATTTTTTCCTCTTGTGCTTCGTTTAACATGTCAACTTTGTTGAGATTTCTCAATAGCTGTATTTACAGAACCATCCAACCCAACCCTTTGTTTCAAGCTGTGATAGGAGGAGGGGGGTTTGGACTACGTGGAAGTAACCCTCCACAGGGAGCCTTCCTAGCCTCTCTGAGCCCTCCCTGCAAAGTGGTGCCAGCATCAATCCACTGGGGCACAGCTTTCTCTTCTGCATAGGTGAGCAGAAATCCCACTGATTGGGTTCCTTGCCATCAGTCAGTGCACAGCTCTGAAATGCAGCATTTTGAGGGCTGGGAGGGACTAAATTGATCCCTGGTTCATGTGCTGGCCCCACTGCCATCATGTGATGGCATCAGGTTCTATCTGGACCTGACTGTTCCAATTACCCTCCACCCTGGCCGGCATGCTTGGCAGGGCTGTGAATTCAGCTGTGGCCCCATCTTTCCATTAAGCCCACCAAACAGTGGGCAGGGTTAGGATTGTACCCATATTTCATTTATAGTGCAATCCAATACAGGTCTATCCAGAAGTATCACTGAGTTCAAGGAAGCTCACTTCCATATAAGTGACTATAAGATTGCAGTCCTAGTACATTTTTAGCCTACCATTCTTCTAAAAGTCTCAAGGTGATGGTTAACTTTATATCAACCCTGTAAGAGAGCTAAGAGAGAGAAAATGGGCCCAAGCCAAACTTGATGTGTGTGTTTTATATGTAGTAGATCTGACATAGTAGATCAGCTCCATACTAGATCACTTCGCGCGAGTCCAACTCTCTTTCCACTTAAACATCAACAGATAAGATCCAAGTCCAAATGTTTGACCTTTCGTGCCCTGGCTGCTGTTCATGCAACCAGGCCAGTGGAAAGCAAGAAATGGTGACCTCTCTGCCCACACAGGTCCCAGAAAGACAGGGGTGTGTCCTTTCAGAAGTTGATGGACTACATCCCCCATCATCCTTGAGCGTTGGCCATGCTGGCCAAGGTTGATGGGAGCTGGAGCTCCACAACACCAGAGGGCCACAGCTTCCCCACTCTTAGGTGTGGTGGTGGGCCTTGAGCCTTGCTCAGCCATGAAGTTCACAGTGGGCCAAACTAAACATACACTTAATAGCTGCAAGCAATTATACATCTTGTTTACAAGGGCAGCTGTGAAGGCACAACATGGGGATGGGAAGCTAGTTTCTTCAGTTTCCTCACTTATATCAGTATGCAGTAGAGGCGCCAGCTTCTCCAGAGGATATGGGGAGCCTGGCACAAAGTTGTGCAACACCCTCTGAATACTGAGGGAACTTGGTCCCTTCAAAAAATATTCAGGGGGGCGAAACAGCCTTGGCCCCTAGGAGTTGGCACCTATAGTATGGAGATCAGCCTTCTCCCATGGCTGCATGGCTAAGAGCCAATGGGGACTCCCCTCCCCCAAGGTTCTTAGCTGTCTCTGTGTTTATGTGCAACTCCATTCTTATCTTATCCCTTCCCATGCACTGCTTTCACAGACAGGATCAGACACCTCTGCACTTATATCTCTGGAAAAGCAAGACACATAGCTGCCTGCAACATATCAACTACACATTCTAGTTTGGTTCTCTGGGAGCTTCATGCCTGAGGAAGTATAGAGGCTCCCTGCCAGGTTGCAAGAAATTCTTGATGATGTCAATACTATGCTGGATGCAGGTGGCGCTGTGGTCTAAACCACATTTCCGTGTGCTCTGATTTCCATCACAGTGTTCCGTTGCACCAGAAGAGGTTTAATCATGCTGACCACATGACCCGGAAAGTTGTCTGCAGACAAACGCCGGCTCCTTCGACCTGAAAGCGAGATGAGTCCCGCAACCCCATAGTCGCCTTTGCCTGGAGTTAACCATCCAGGGGTCCTTTACCTTTTAACCTATGCTGGAATCTGTGCGATACAGGCCTGGGAGGAGATGCAGATGGGGCTTCTTTTCTTAACTATTTTGGATAACCAGGAATTTCTCAGTTATCGGGCCAAAAGCCACCTTTCTGCACCCCTATTAACAGGAACCCTGCCTGCCTTTTTCATCTGGTGGCTCAATATAATGCAGCCTCTTCTAGCACAAATGTAGAGCCAACTGTTTGAAGAGTCCTCTGGTGAATATAGGTCAACTGCACAACAAGATGTGGATAGGTGTGAGCAGCTGTCCTTGAAAAATTGGTGAAAGTACTGCTGTACCCAACTGGGTAGCAGATGGCAGGAGAGAGAGGGGGGAAGTCTTGTCAAGATTGGTCTGGTTTTCTGACTTGAGAAAACACCTTCTCAAGCAGTTGGCAAGATGCTGGTATTTTCTGCTAAAAGAAAATCTGAAGGCTTCTCCTCCCCCTTTCCTGAAAAACAGATAACTGATATCACCATAAGCAAAGAACAGTAATAAATGCAACAAGAACTTCTCTGAAGAATGATTTCAACCAAATCCACATGTAGGTAATTGAATGACAGTTATGTTTATTAAATATGCATATATTTCTACTTCAGGAAGTTGAGCTAGTTCAGGACGTTTGGTCTCTAGATGGAGCTGTAGCACCTCAATAATATCCATGAAGATAAATTTTGTTAGTATTGATTCCCTCTCCCCAACCCCATCCGCTCCCAGTTTCTCCATTCAAGTCTCTTTACAACTATGCATTAGCTCATGTTTCATAGCTGTAGACAATATTTGATTTTCTCCTTTTAGATTTTCTTTTGTCCTTCCCTTTTCTGGGCAACCATACACCCTAAGAACATTAGTTAATACAACTTCCTAGCTTGTGTGTGTGTGTGTGTGTGTGTGAGAGAGAGAGAGAGAGAGCGAGAGAGAGAGGGACACACACACACACACACACACACACACACACTCATCCAAGTAAATCCCAGGATGATTACAATAGCAACAGAAACAAAATACAATAAAAGCAGGTGGAAGCTTCATGGTTGATTGGCAGATAGGGAGACAAAATATTGAATACTCCAAGGACAGAAGGTAGGCAGGGATGGAGAAGGGTCATAGCTCAATGGTTGGTCATCTGTTTTACAAGGGTTTCTGACCTGAAAATTTTTAACAAGAAAGCAACAAGAAAGTGACTTTCTCCCCACCCAAATTAGACTACTGAACTAAAGAGAGCTAACTAGGAGTGGATTTTGTGTTTAATGACCGGGAGCTTAGTTCTGGAACCAAAAGCCAATTCCTAGGCTCAGCCTGTGCTTAGAATGTGCCAGTTCCTTGATGTATGTCTTTTGCCACCAGCCTCTAGGTGGGGTTGGGGTTCTAGCACAGATGCTAAATAGACCCAGCAAGCCTGCCATCTGCTCGGTTCTTCCACCCCTGAGGTGCTGCCCTCAGCTGAGTGCCCCCAGTCCAAATCCCTGCAGGAAAACAGCAAAGAAGAAACTTGATGCTTGACTGATAGGCAAGAGAATGAAACAGAAAACCGTTCCCCCCAGGAAGATAGCTAAGAACCAATAAAGCAGACTGAAAAGATGCACAAGCCCTTTAAAATGTCAGAGTAAACAAGAAAGTCTTCACCTGGACCTTTAATCATTATAATGCCAATTGTGAGGGTAATCCAAAGTTAGGAGGCTACCACAGAAAAGGCCTTCCTCTCCAAGGTCTCTGTACCTTGGCCTCTGTTCCATTGCAGTCTGTGGCTTGGCTTGCTGCCTCAGGGGTCAACTGGATCTATATTTATTCTGCATCCACCTTTTTCAAGGGCACTTCCTCCTTGGCTGAATGAATGAATGAATCTTTATTTGTATCAGCCATAGCAATGGAACAACAGTACGATATACAAAGAATAGAAATAAAAAAGTCAATTGTATAAAATACATTTTAGGGTTTTGACTCAATAGTCAAATGGTGGATCTTATTCCGATTGCCCCAGTTAAAAACCTTGCAACCTTTGCTGTCACCTGCTCATCTTGATCTGCCAAGAGAAATGACACTATGGCAGTGGTTGGGTGACCAGGAATGGACAATAAAAGAGGGGTGATAATCTCATTCCTCAAGTCTTTATAAAGAGTGCAAGCCAGAAGGGCATGTGCCACCAATTCAGTACTGCCTTCTCCACAGGGACATAAGTGTTTTTCATATGGAATCTGTTGGAATCGTCCCTCAAGTACAGCTGAGGGCAAGACATTCAATCTTGCAAGAGTAAAAGCGTGTCTATATTTTAGAATTGCTAGGTGATGCAGATAGGGTGCCAGAGAGTATAAATGGGAAGGTGGAAAATAGTCATACCATGGGCAAAATTTCCTTATTGTGGCCAAGTTGTTCTGACGCTCAATATCATTTAGGCGCTGACAAATTAGACTTTTTGCTTTACTAAAACCCAAAGTGAGTAACTGTTGTGGTAATAAACCACAAGAGTGAAGTTTTTGATAGACACTTTTAGTCCAGGCGCACTTGTGACAATCTTGCAGCACTAGGGATATTAGACCAGGGGGATTTGAGTTTAGGCAAAGCCAATAGTTAAGTGTCCTATGCCAGATCCTTCTTGGTTGTGGTATGTGGCATGCTATGGTTTTGTGGCCTGTGTTTTCTGGCACCATGTGGAAGCAACAATACAAAGAGGTTACAGAACGGTGATAATTTTTTCCTCCCCATCTCTTTCGATCCCTTCTCACAGCTTGGCACCAGGCAGTCATGTAACGGCAAGAGAGCATCAGATTGGCTGCACCGTACCACAAGTATCAAGCTCCCCAGTGAGCACCAGTCATGTGCTGTGTTGCGATGCTGGGAAAACAGCGGTACCCCAGCAACATTACCACATGAGGCACTATTGCCCTCTCATGAGTAAATTATTCCGGACATCTCTTAACAGGCTTGGCTTGTGTGATCATTGCTAACTGGTTATAACAAACCTAGGGAACTCCTGAACTCTCCTTTGAGGGTCTGTGTTTAATCCCAGCTTTGATACCAATTTCTGCTCCCAAATTTGAACACTTGGTAAATCTTAAAACTTGAATCAGGAAGCAAGCTTGCGACAGTGTTTTAAGTTCCTGTGCAGCTCTGTGGATGATGGCGACGCTCTGACGTCTCCCCATTTTGCTCCCAGAGGCATTATATAGCTTAATATACTAATGTTTGGAAAGAGTGAAATGGAAGGAGCTGTAAAGAAGAGAAGTCCTGTAGTAAGGGATGTTGACATTTGTTGGCTAAAGAGAAATGAGGTTTCTGTGACAGCCCATTTATTAGCCATCCGTTCGGAAGTGTAATAATCACCTGTAAGGGAATGTCGAGATTCAGTTCACGAGCGCTGCCTGAAGAAAAAAGATGGCAAAGTAAAAAGATCCATCAAATAACTTTCATTCATTTCTGCAATCATGTCTTATGCCCAGACTCTTTGGCTGATTCCTATCAGGGGTTTAAGCACAGAGGAAAAAATCAATACGTCCAACTTTTTCTTTCTCATTTGTATATTCTGTTTGTCCTCCCTATTTTCCATGACCTTAGAGAAGCTTTGGGATGATGATCTACGACTCTTCCCCGACGCTTCTCTAAACCAACTTATAGCACAATCCTAACCTTTGCTGGGACATGGGTGGCGCTGTGGGTTAAACCACAGAGCCTAGGACTTGCCAATCAGAAGGTCAGCGGTTCGAATCCCTGTGACGGGGTGAGCTCCCGTTGCTCGGTCCCAGCTCCTGCCAACCTAGCAGTTCGAAAGCACGTCAAAATGCAAGTAGATAAATAGGTACCACTCTGGTGGGAAGATAAATGTCATTTCCGTGTGTTGCTCTGGTTCGCCAGAAGCGGCTTAGTCATGCTGGCCACATGACCCGGAAGCTGTACGCCGGCTCCCTTGGCCAATAAAGCGAGATGAGCGCCACAACCCCAGAGTCAGTCATGACTGGAGCTAATGGTCAGGGGTCCCTTTACCTTTAACCTTTGCTACTCAGAATCAAGTCTTACGGAATCCAGTGGGGCTTACTCTCAGCTAAACGGGGTTTGGATGGCAGCTATAATTGCTTTTTTTGGCCACGTGGCCATTTTAAAAGTCTTTGCAAGAAACTTCAAGAGAGAAATAAAAGGAGGGGGAAGAGAGAGAAAAGACGGATCAAAACTCAAAAGATGTTGCAAAAATGGGAAGAAATGAAAACTGGAAAAATGAGAGGAACTGAAACCCGCAGATACCTGCATGCCTAACAGCTGCAGTAGAAGAAACTGGAATGAAACAGCACCGAACAATGCAAATTCTTAGCAAGGGGGTTATTTTTTGGTAATGAGATCAGTTTCACCTACGATTGGGAAAGAAATTCCATTCAGTTCCTATTTAAGAGCAGGCCTACCTAATTTCCTGAAACAACACATCAATCAAAACATAGCCATTCTTCAGAATTCACACCTCTCTGAATTTTGCAATGCACTTTTCCGCATGCAGTGTGCATATATTGGTGAATTATTATAATTTTTTTAAAAAAATGTATTTGGGAAAATGGCTTGTAATAATGTGTATATTAGCCAATTGCACACATAAATGTTTATGTTAGGATAAATTCACCCCAAAAAGGCAATGGAATGTTTAGATGAGGATTTTATTTTTATTTTAAAAAATAACAGACTGATGTGGAAATGTGGAGAACTGACCTTATGGTTGGGAAAATGAGAAACTCAGAGAAGCCCAAATTGACAGATTCACTCCTTTTTACAGAATATTTGACATAGGTCTAAACCAACGCATTTACGTCTGCAACATCTTACAGGCTAAAACATCGGTGCATTACATTTGCCCAGGCCCCAGACATTTTCTTGTAGCTATCCTGAAATTGGAATGACCTGTGTGTAGCATTTCTCAAGAATGTCAGAAAACCTATCATGATGGTCATTATGAGGATGTGTTTTAAAGCATAGTAGGGGTAATAAAATGGCTCATTTGATTATTATCTTATGCAGTTACAATCTCAGCAGATTGCTTTTTCCTTATCTCCTCGGAAAACTTTCAGTATCGCCAGTCCAGTATGTTCTGCTGGTTCTTAATGAACTCTCTAATGATATCGCAGGTTTAATAAAACCCATCGAAGTCTCCATCTACATTTCCCTTTATTGTTGCTGATAAGAAAGTGTCCCAGGCCACTGTAAAGTTCACTTAATGAGGCAGAAAGTTTAGGAAGATCTAACATATTCTCGGCATCAGGGTTTTGAATTAGTTTCCCCTCTTGTCAGGCCATGCAAGCTTAATGTGAGGAGTAAACAAATTGGGTGGTTGGAAGAGAAAACGGAGAGTCAATTTTTATCAGCATGGCAAATAAAGTCTTGATACTAAATCCCCAGGCCTGTTTGCGGGGGGGGGGGGGAGTGTGTGTCAGGTTTCTTCCTCCCAATAGAAACAAAGGCCCCAATCCACCAGAGCATAGCTGTAGCTGTCAATTTTTCCCTTTTCTTGTGAGGAATCCTGTTCGGAATAAGGGAATTTCCCTTTAAAAAAGGGAAACGTTGACAGCTATGCATCATAGATCAGACCCCGGGTTGGGGGTATGTGTGTGTGCGCACACACAGCCTAAATGTAATAATAATAATAATAATAATAATAATAATAATAATAATAATAATAATAATAATTTATTATTTATACCCCGCCCATCTGGCTGGGCCTCCCCAGCCACTCTGGGTGGCTTCCATAGAAACAAAAAATACACTAAAATATCACACGTTATAAATTACTGTATCCATTTACATACCCTCCAACATTCCCCAGATGAAAATGGAAACATTTCTCATTCCCCCTTAACCACCCCTCCTTGACCCACCCATTTTTTGTCCCCTGCCCCACCCCACCCCACAGAGCATTTCCTGTCAGAAGAAGGGCGAGCGCCATCACCAACAGCACACAGGCCCTCCTCCACCTCGAGAAAACCCCTTAATCCTGATTTTATTTTATTCTTTGGTAGATTTGCGAAAATAAAAACATACACCTTCCCCCCCCCTAAAAAAAAAGTTTGGGGGTACTTTCATTTTCCTACTCATATTGAAATACTGCCCCTCAATGAGGCCAAACTTAGATTCACAAAATGTTTTGGGGTACCCCTGCATCCCCCTGAAAAAAAATGCACACACCAATAAATAACTTTTAGAAAGGGGCACGATTAGATGCAGGTGCTCCAAGTATTTTTGTAAATAATAAAGACTTCCTGGTCTCCGCTCCCCATTTCTTCCCGCCCTGGGTAAGTCTGTAGTGAAGTATTTGCTATTACACTCAAATACTTCCCACTCAAATATTTCGATTGCTTTTGCAACCCAGTTCCACTTCATACTGATGACAGATGGAGGGGTGTGGGTGTTATTGGCTTGTTTGTTTGTTTGTTCTAGTTTTTACCATGCATTTTGTGCTTTTGTACTGTATTTTTATGTTGTGAAGGGTGGATGAAGGCAGTATACGAATTAATTAATTACAGTAGTAATAATTTAGTTGTCTGCTGAAAACTTTCCTGTTTCGGCAAACATAATCCAGACACATGAAATGGTTACATCAATTTTTATACTTGTTTTAAGTGTTTTGTTGTGTTCAATCGTTTGCTTGTTTTAAAATATGTTTTTAACAGTTTAAAAATGCTTAAAATATTATTTATTTTTCCATTTTATTTTATTCTCGCACTGATGGGTTCATTGCCCTAGGCAATTTTGGGAGGAAGGCTGGGATGAAAAGAAAAGAAAAGAAAAAAGAGAAGAGTAAACAAAGGTGTTTCTGTCTCCATAGCCATCTAATGACTGTTATCCTTGTTTAAAACTTTCTGCTTCTTGGTTGTCAAGGAGCAAAACCTGGGCAAATTAACCTGCACTCTGAGGAAGTCCACTTTTAAAATATATTCATTTTGCTCCAAGCTTATAAGCCCAAAGAAGAGTTCTGTGCATCTCAAAAGCTCATTACCAGCGTTGCTTGGTCCTGTCAAAGGAATTGTCTCAGTTGTTGTGTGTTGCTCATTATGTGGGGCCAATGAGGCATCTAACACTCTGACAAACCAAGCTCAATTTTCCAAAGGCAAAACACCCCCCTCCCTCCTTCCCTCCCTCCTTCCCTCCCTCCCTCTACCCCAACAGAGCAATCAGGTTGTCCTTGTTAATGTCCTAGCTATGGGGCATGTAGACTACTGAGCTGGTATTCTTCTTCCTCTGGCCTGCACCCTGGACAGCCAGGTTTTATGTTGCTTCATTAACAAATAAAATCACACTTTCCCCTTGACAAGGAAGCGAGGCAATACATCCCGATGTTTGCAGTGTTGAGAGCAATGAACAACATGTTTCAAAATCTTAATGGGAGCAATGCCATATTTCCTGGGATCATTAATTCCTTATCTGGCCTGTACATGCCGGCTAACCAGGCCCTTTTGTTTACTTCATATTCATCAATCCCGGTCTCTCTTGTGCTCTCACTATGCAGATTAAAAAATGCCCAGTGTATTAAAATTCAGAGAAAATCACAATTTTTTTTATTAAAAAGTTAAGAAATTGCAAACAAGAACAGCACTTTGCATTTTTCGTGTGTGTGTGTTGTTGAGTCTCAAATTCTGACAGATGTTTTATGAATACAAACTTCAGGCCACAATTGCCAAGACAGAACTATCTTTCTTCTCTTGGCTTGCAGAACCATTCTCTTCTGTTAAGACTTCATACCATTTTTCGGGGGGGGGGACTGCAGTGGATGTCATGGTGTACCCATAATGCACCACATTATCAGAGAGAGAGGAGCCTGAATTAGTGGCCACCATACTGTATAATAAGAGATTCTTAGGACTGTTGATCAGGGGTCAGCAAACTTTTTCAGCAGGGGGCCGGTCCACTGTCCCTCAGACCTTGTGGGGGGCTGGACTATATTTTGGAGGGGGGGAGAACGAATTCTTATGCCCCACAAATAACCCAGAGATGCATTTTAAATAAAAGCACACATTCTACTCATGTAAAAACATGCTGATTCTGGGAACGTCTGCAAGTCGGATTTAGAAGGTGATTGGGCCGGATCTGGCCCCCCAGCCTTAGTTTGCCTACCCATGGCTTAGAACGTCACAGAGTCTGGGGTGGTTCATTACATTTCACTGCCTGAGACAGAGGGCAAGATAGTGTGTTCCCTCTCCCCTTATCCACCTCTTATCCATATAAAGAAACCCACAGGATGGACATTTTAAACTTGCTTCAACAGTGGTGACTAACAGGCCCACCAAGTGTCCTTATTTTCCAGAGAATGTCCCAGATTTATAGAAGCCGTCCTGGTTTCTGATTTGATCCTGGAATGTCCCTCTTTTCCTTAGGATGTCCCTATTTTCATCAGAGAAATGTTGGAGAGTATGATAAAGGTAAAGGGACCCGTGACCATTTAGTCCAGTTGTGGCCGACTCTGGGGTTGCGGTGTTCATCTCGCTTTATTGGCCGAGGGAGCCGGCGTACAGCTTTCGGGTCATGTGGCCAGCATGACTAAGCTGCTTCTGGCAAACCAGAGCAGCACACGGAAACGCCGTTTACCTTCCTGCTGGAGCGGTACCTATTTATCTACTTCCACTTTGACGTGCTTTTGAACTGCTAGGTTGGCAGGAGCAGGGACCGAGGAACGGGAGCTCACCCCATCTTGGGGATTTGAACCGCCGACCTTCTGATCGGCATGTCCTAGGCTCTGTGGTTTAACCTACAGGGCCACCCGCCTCCCTTGGAGAGTATGATAGGATGTCCTTATTTTCTTTGGACAAATGTTGGAGGGCATGGGGTTATGCGACCCCTGAACCAAGGTGATAAGTAACTACAACTTTTAGAAGACATATGAAGGCAGCCCTGCACGGGGAAGTTTTTTTTTAATGTTTCATGTTTCGTTATGTTTTATATATGCTGTAAGCTGCCCAAAGTTGCTGGGGCAACCCAGTAAGATGGGGGTGTGTGGGTTTGCAAATAATAAAACTATTATTATTATTATTATTATTATTTGAATAGGATGTCTCTATTTTCATCAGAGAAATATTGGACTGTCAGGGATTGGGACTGGTGGAGACCGCCTCCCTTGCCTGACCCTTCCAGAGAAGAAGGAAGGAGACAGTTCAGAATTACAACAGGGGTTTGAGGGAAGTCACAGCTCAGAGGGAGATGAGGGGAAAAGCTGGGAAATAATGGGAGAGGAGGAAGAGGAGGAGGGGAAGAAGAAGGAAGAAGAAGAAGAAGAAGAAGAAGAAGAAGAAGAAGAAGAAGAAGAAGAAG
>JAXCMG010000089.1:3206086-3244463 GCA_034642415.1 Podarcis siculus | reverse complement strand
AGAAGAAGAAGAAGAAGAAGAAGAAGAAGAAGAAGAAGAAGAAGAAGGGAGAAACACCAGGGGAGAGAGAGCTGATGGACTTAGTGTCTTTAGAAAGCATTATAGACCACCCTCTTCCAAAACATGGCGGGCCTTGAAAGTAGGAGAGCAAAGAACTCAAAGGCAAAAGGTACTTTTCAGCACCTGTAGCAATAACTCATGAGAAAGTGAGAGGGATGGAAGGGGTGGGGTTTCACTCAGAGCAACGCTATTACTCCAGAAGGCTGCATTTCTAAGCCTCTCTCTGTGAATATTGAATAAATAGCATTGGTAAGAACTTTCCTTGTCTTATCCATTCCTGGCAACCTATTATGGGGGGTTGGATCCTCTGGCGCCTGACATGGACAGTTTGGACTGGCTATTATCCTCCACTGTACCTCAGGGCAGAACCTCTAGCCAGTCCCTGACACTATTAGCCTTCCAGATGCTTTCAGACTCAAACTCCCATGATCCCCAGCCAGCATGGCCAATGGTTAGGGATGATGGAAATTGTAGTCATATGGCATTCAGAAGGCAGAAAGTTTGCCATCCACGTCTATCTACTATACCACACTGATTCTGATCCGAGATATTACAATTGGACAATACTAATGAATTCCTTGCAATGTCCTCTCACCCATCTCTGCCCATACTGGATCCAGATAGCAATACACTTTGTCCCATAGTCAAAGAAGAAATAGCAAAGGTTTCGGTGGATGGTTCTCAAAACTTCTTTTTCCCAAAGCAAAGCAAGTTGTTTTCAACACATCCTATAAAAAAGCATATGCTAATGTGCATGAAGCTCAATATAAGGATTTATCTTGAGGCACAGTTTATCTGGATAATAAAAATGAGCCAATATAGGGAGCTTGTTCTATACAGTTTTTTTGGAAGTAAGAAGTGAGGGGAAAAAAAAGAAAGAAAGCAAGGGAGGCCAAAAGAAAGACAAATTAAGTTTGAAAGTAGTCCCTCTGCCACCAATCTGCATTACTATGGTACGAGCGAGGATTCACATTGGATATTCATTGCATTCAATAAAGAAAATCAATATGCCAGAAGGGGGAAAATACACATTTCATTGGAGACTGAATTTTCTAAATGATATTTCCGATCTCGTCAAGCTTCTTGTTTGCAACGAGGGGAGGCGTTTGACATCGGGAGTAATAGCTCCTGTTATTGACCTCTGGTATCAAATGAGTTGAGCACTGAAACTTATTGAATCATTAGGAGAGTGTTCTCTGAAAACATGATGTGAGACTAGATAGTGCGTTCAGCATCTCCCAGACATCTACATGTGTTTAGGAAAGAAAGGGCACCCTTGGCTATTCAGAAAGGAAGGCAGGCATAACCCTGACTCCAACCATAAGAATTCCACTGAAATTTTATCTCCCCATTGATAATGCTCAAATGCAATTTCTTTCCTCATTAATTTATGGGGAATGGTTAAGAAAAAGCAAATTTTGGCACAGCTGCAATGGATGTTTCTGCAATGGGAGTTTTCAAATTCCCTTCTCATCAAATGCTCCAAGACTGCCAAGGGGTTGTTTTTGGGGGGAACTTCTGGGTCCTATTTAATCCATGACAAGGACCATTCCTCTTTTCAGACCCTATTGGATCCATTCTTGGTGCCCATGGCAGCCATTTTGTGCTGAAACTTTTGTCAAGACCTGACACCTCAGTTTCAATCCCCACCCCACTAGAAAACACACTGATCACAGTAATGGTCCATTCATACCCGTCAACATATCTCCGATGAAAATAGGGACATCCTATTCAATATTATTATTATTCCCCACCCATCTGATCGGGTTGCCCCAGGGTGGCTTCCAATACTATATATATATATATATATGCAGGTTTTGGTGTCCTCGGGTGTCTTCCCGTGTAAAAGTTGGGGTGTCTAGGCGACGTTTCGACGAGGTCTCACTCGTCATCTTCAGGCTGGTGCTTTCGGCTTCTTGTTACTGGAACAGAGCAGGATCTCAGTGTTTGAGTTCCTATAAATACTGTTGAGGAGGTGTGGTGTATAGCCTCCAATGTTCTGGGCAGAGAGGAAGTTCCCAGGCTAGTGTGCCTTTTCTTCTTTTGTTCCTTAATTGCTTGAGGGATATCTTGAGTGATTTCTTGAGTGATATCCTGAGTACCACTTAGGTGGGTCATTAGGTGTGGATTAGTTGCTAAAGCTTTTGTGTCTTGACCTCTTGAACTTTGTGAAGAGTTTTTCTGAGAAGATGGCTGTTGTGCTCTGGCTTGGCTTCGTGTATAGGGGCGAGCTGTGGTTTTGTGGCCTGTGCCAGCCAGATCTGTGTAGGGATTGCAGGGGGGTGCAGCATCCGGAGGTGCCATCGTGGTTTGGCTACTGGATGGTGTCTGTAATTTATCTGTGGAGAGGGTCTGGGTTTGGGTCTGGTGTGGTTGATTGGTGATGGCGTTCTGTGTGCCTCTGGATCTGGTGTCAGTTTTTGTGGGGAGGGCTAATTTCCAGATGTCTGGCAAGCGGGATGTGTCGTCACGCTTGTTCATGTTGTGAGGGTGTTTCTCTATCTCGATGGCTTCCATGATTATTCTCTTGTGGTGATGTTCCATGTTAGAGAGCAATTTGGAATCTGCAAAATTAATTTCGTGTCCTGTTTCTTTCATGTGTTGGAAAAGAGAGGAAGTTTTTTCTTCTTTTTTGACGGCATTCTTGTGTTCTGCGATACGTGCATTTATTCGTCTGTTTGTTTGTCCAATGTACGTGGCTGGGCAGACTTTGCAGGGTATTTCATAGACCCCTTGGTTTTCCAACTGGATTTTATCCTTGGGGTTTCTGAGGATATTGGCTATTTTTTGGTTGGCGCAAAAGGCTGTTTTGATATTGTGTTTATGGAGGATTTTGCTAATTTTATCTGTAGTGCCCTTGATATAAGGAAGGAGGGCCATGCCATTGTTTTCTTCTGTGTCTTGGTTTTTTGGGGGTGTTTCTTTTTGGATTAGCTTCGTAACCTCAAACACTGAGATCCTGCTCTGTTCCAGTAACAAGAAGCCGAAAGCACCAGCCTGAAGATGACGAGTGAGACCTCGTCGAAACGTCGCCTAGACACCCCAACTTTTACACGGGAAGACACCCGAGGACACCAAAACCTGCATTCCTGTACCCGTGAAAATCTACGAAAATATATATATATATATATATATATATATATATATATATATATATAAAATAACAAAACATTAAACATTTAAAAAAATTCATGAATCAAGGCTGCCTTCAGATGTCTTCTATTGTTGCTTACCTCCTTGGCTCGGGGGGTCATTGCTGTAAGGGTCTCTTCTCTTTCCTTTAGACCCTTCGTCAAGTTCATTGAGGAAGCTATTCACATTGAGAGAAACTGCTCTGTCTGGCAACACCAGGTCTCTGGAGGTGCAGCGACCAGGGCCTTCCACAGACATGAAAGGTGAAGCAGAAAGAGCTGGAGTACAGAGCAGCTATAGCTATAGACATCTGGAGTAGAGCCTTGGAAGGCAGGATTTTATCAAGAGACTCAGCAGAGCTAGAGGGTATACTGTAAGGCCAGAAGGAATTTTGTGATACCTTAATCTGGCCTCTCATACAGCAAACTTTTATATCTATCTATCTGAAATGTGCCTAAGGCTTTGCTAGCACACACGGTACAGATTGCAGAACAACTCTTTGATTTTGAAACCACAGCGTACACAATGCACCTGTGATATCCCTTTGAGCAGGAGCACCACGGTCCTGCTATAGTTACCATGTATTCCTATCTTGAGAACCGCTTCGCTGTTAGTCATTACTATACTTGTAAAACAATAGGTGGGTAGAAGCTACGATGGTTGTGGCAGCTTGGGGAAGAGGTGTCAGGCTGCCTTCAAGATTGAGGGGGCCTGGCATGTGTCACACACACGCATGATGTCACATGTGTCTCCCGACACCGTCCAGGTTGGCACAGGCTTCCATGATGTCACTTCCTCTGGAGGAAGCATCGCATGTGTGTGCTACACCCCAGACCTCCTCAACATTGAGGCGGCTGGGCCCTCTTCAAACAAATATTGAGGGGGGGGGTCAAAGACACCTTGACTCCCTAGAGTTGGGATGCCTGGCTAGGGGTAGGGTTGGTGAAAAAGAAAAGAGGAGCCAGTGTGGTGTAGTGGTTAGAGTGTCGGACTAGGATCTGGGAGCCTGGGGTTCAAATCTCTGCGCAGCCACAAAGTTAGGGGCTGAGAAGGAATGGTGGGGACTGTCCCACCTTCTCCTGAACCTTCCTGAGAATGGGAGGACAGTATAGAATTACAACAGTGTTGGTGTTGACCTTTAAAGCCCTAAACGGCCTCGGCCCAGTAGACCTGAAGGAGCGTCTCCACCCCCATCATTCTGCCTGGACACTGAGGTCCAGCGCCGAGGGCCTTCTGGCGGTTCCCTCACTGCGAGAAGCAAAGCAAAAATGTTATGAGGAGCATAGAACCAGAAAGCAACATTTTAATTGAAGACTTTGGTGATTAATGAAAATGTAAGATTAGAACCTTGCCTGCTCATGGTGGTGGGTGTCCGAATGGCAGGTTGTAGAGCAGGAGTATTGAGGACACAAGAGTGATGGCTGGACCTGTGAACTCAGCTCCGCTCCCCTCTAATGCACTTTTTAAATCCCCCAAGGGCTTTAGAAGCACCTGTTTTTCATGAATATGGTCTGACCTACGATTTTCAATGGGAATTAACACCAGAAATCATAATCCAGATTTCTAAAAGGGAGGAGGGTGGGGGAGGTAACTTGAACATACCTTTTGACAACCGTTTGCATGAAAACGATTGAATCTTATTAAGAAAATTGTTGGCCTGGGCTATTTGTCTTCTTTCTCCGGCAAACCTGGCATAAATATTTAATTTAATTTATGGCCCTTTTTTAAAAAAAGTGTCTCCATATAACTGAATGGTACCTGCCCACCAGGGGGGTGGGAAATGATGTTTTTATATCACTGTGTGCTGTTCTCTGTGAAACATCTAAATATGAGAGCCAGCTGCTCTTGATAGACTGGAATGTTAACTCACTCCGGGGCTTCTTGCTCTCCCTTTTACAAGAGATGGAAAGGAGAACGAGGATTATAGATGCCCCACATCAGCAGGCCCTATTTGGGCTATGGAAATAGCATCTTTCCTCTACCTTGCCTGAAGTCTATGTCGTAAAGCTTCTCAATATTGAAAAGTTGGATTGAATTCTTTCGAGGGAGCATTGCCAAGAATGTATTCAAACTTAGCTTCTTGAAGGTATCTGGGTGTCAGGGAACTGCCATCGGAGGAACCGGTGGTGGAAGGGCTCACGCAGGCTGGGAGAGAATCAGCAGCGGAAGCAGGAACCAGCAGAGGGAGAGGTGGGGCTCTGGTGGAAGGGCTCACACAGGCTGGGAGAGACTCAGCAGCTAAAGCAGGAACCAGCAAGGGGAGAGGTGGATCTCTGAGGGAAAGCGAGCAGGAGGGAGGGCTCAGGGACACGTCCAGCGAGAACAGTGGGGAGGTATCTGAAGCTCCCATAGGGAGACCCACTCCTCGCCGGAAACTGTCACGCCGTGAGTCCAGAAGACGTGTTTCCGTTAAGGAGCTTTTATGCTGGAAACGATTCCGAAAGCAACCACTGTCGGAATCTGCAAGTGACTAGAGCAGCCATGTCTGAGGGGCTCTGTCACAGACAGAAGTTTGTGGGCTTGAACAAACTCTGAGGGACTACGATTTTACGCACAAGCAGCTCATCATCCCATCACACTGGGTGACTACAGAAACCTGCTAAATAATATTCTGCCTCATACCATTGCCCTGGCTCTCCTGGTCACCATTTCATTTCAGTTTGCCACTCATTGTCACAGATCCAAATATCATGCCTTTTGGGGGGACAGTTCTGGTTTTCCAAACTTGACCATTAGTAAAACACTGGGCTTATTTACACATCCTTTTGTTCCACTCCCCCCCCCCCCGGAAAACCAATCTTTATTGTTCAGTCGGAGCAAACAGCAATTCAAGTTTTCTCCAGGTTGCTGCTTTGTGAGATTTGGCACTAAAGAGTAGGTTTTCCCTGGGCAAGGAGTGGGGGAAGCAGAAAACTGCACAAGAAAACTGTGCTTTCTAGGCATGGAACAAGTAGAAGTGTAGACAAGTCCACTGCCTCTGTCCTCCACCTTTTGAAGAGATATTGGGGTGGGTGAGTGCTATTAAACATGTTGTTTGCTCTAGTGAAACGATTAGGTTTTCATGCACGCAGAAGGAAGGAAAGAAAATTTATTTTAGAAATAATAATTTATTGATTTCTTATGGATTGGCAACTTGATGAATAACCTCACGTGTAGATATTGGAGATGTTAAAACATTGCAAAAATTGGCAAGTGGACAGTCGATGCTTAAGGACAACATGTTGAAAAATAACCAAAAATATTGTAATATAAGGTTAATTACAGGGAATGGAATGTGAATCAGAAATAACTGGGAAAACAGTGCAGCAACAAGAGGAAATTATGGACACATTGAGAACAGAGTGTGGGAAGCCAATATTTGGAAAAATTGTATTAAAATGGTTTTAATTTATGATTGATTCATTAAAATTTGGAAAATCAATAAAAACCATATGGCAATAAATTAGTAAACAAACAAAAACAAGCAAACATGTTGTTTGCATGCATGCATGTGTGCTAGAGTTGCCCTGTGTCTCTAAATGTAGGGGGTATGTTTGTTTGTCATCTTTTTGCTCTCAGTTTCTCTTTTTTCCAGTATTAGGTTTAATTCTCCACATTTCCAAACCAGTTTGTGATTTTTAAAAAAATGAAAGAGAAAATGTGAATTTCTCTTTGAATGCAATTTTGCCAAGTGTACAAATTTTTGCAAGGCAATTTCCCCTTATATAATGCATTTTTGTATGCTACTTTCACAAATATGCGCATTGCTTTATGCACACTCTGCCCTAGCGGTTGAACTACCTGGCTGGACAATCACACTACAAAATTCGGGAAAGCGTATATTTCAAAGGATGGCTGGGTTTCGGGTCACATATTGTTTCAGAAAGTATGAATTTAGTAAGTTTGCCTATAAATGTGAACGGAATCGAATGACTCTCCCATACCTAATATTGCCCCACCCTTCTGCCTGTACTTCATATGCATGTATACGTTTATCTGTTTACCAAAGCAGTCTAAAGAAGAAACCTCCATGTGCCATTTCTTTTTTCCACCGTTAATTTACGTTAGCAAAGAGTTAATCTAAATGGCAGCGCACCATCAATACACAAAATTCCTCCGATGATAATTTCAGTGTGCATAATGCACACAGGGTGATTCAAAACACATTTTTAGGATGTTTCGGACAATAAATTCCCTCAGCTAGATCAATGGCTCTGCTGTACCAGTGCTTATTTTCAATTTAAAATGAGTTAGCTTGAAGAAGGATTTTATAGTCTGAAACGTCTTCTTTTTTTAATTTCTGCGTGCATATTTTAATAACAAGTTGTTGTCTGCTGCCTTGCTGTACAGCTTATTTTGCATGGCTGAATCAAGGAAAGCTTATTATTGTGCTGTATGCATACCTGTATGTGTGTGTAATATATATTTCCTTTCTTCTGTCTCGCTCTCCAACTCCATTGCAGATGCATTCTCACAGCGTTAGAAGGAATCTTAAAACTCTTATTTAAATCTGGCGGAATGCAAAAAGAACAACCCAGTTCTGCTTTTATACTGATCATATTGGTCTCAAGTATGTATGTTCTATACTCAGAGGCAAGCCGTGGTCTGGTTATGCCACACTCAAGGATAAGAGTCTTATATTGAAAAACTTACCGGTAGTTGGAATTCAAGCATTTCTGCTTAGTTTATGGGGTTTTCCTCCTCTCCTCCCCCATGCATAAATTCTAGGGATTTTTTGGCCTTCCATGGCAGATTTGGGGGAGGCATGGGAGGGAGAATAGGGGGCAAGCCCCATTGAACTAATGGGAATTCTTGAATTGGTTTCCATTCGCCAAGTGGGGTAGTAAATGGCCTCGCCCTGTATACCTGAAGGAGCATCTCCACCCCCATTGTTCAGCCCAGACACTAAGGTCCTTCTGACAGTACCCTCACTGTGAGAAGTGAAGTTATAGGGAACTAGGCAGAGGGCCTTCTCAGCAGTGGCACCTGCCCTGTGGAACAGCCTTTCCTCACACGTCAAGGATATATAACAATGCAACTTTTGGAAGACACCTGAAGGCAGCCTTGTATAGGGAAGCTTTGACGTTTGATTATGTTTTTATGTGTGTTGGAAGTCACCCAGAGTGGCTGGGGCAACCCAGCCAGATGGGCAGGGTATAAATATTATTATACCAGCTCTACCCCTCTTTTAAATCAGAACCAGTGAAGGCGGTGAAGGTCCTGTGTGGGTGCCTGGAGGTGGTTGGAGGATGGATGGCAGCTAACAGATTGAGGTTGAATCCTGACAAGACAGAATTACTGTTTTTGGGGGACAGGGGGCGGGCTGGTGTGGAGGACTCCCTGGTTCTGAATGGGGTAACTGTGCCCCTGAAGGACCAGGTGCGCAGCCTCGGAGTCATTTTGGACTCACAGCTGTCCATGGAGGCACAGGTCAATTCTGTATCCAGGGTGGCTGTTTACCAGCTCCACCTGGTATGCAGGCTGAGACCCTACCTGTCTACGGACTGTCTCGCCAGAGTGGTGCATGCTCTAGTTATCTCCTGCTTGGACTACTGCAATGTGATCTACGTGGGGCTACCTTTGCAGGTGACTCGGAAACTGCAATTAATCCAGAATGCAGCAGCTAGACTGGTGACTGGGAGTGGCTGCCGGGACCACATAACACTGGTCCTGAGAAATCTGCATTGGTTTCCAGTACGTTTCCAAGCACAATTCAAAGTGTTGGTGCTGACCTTCAAAGCCCTAAATGGTCTCGGTCCTGTATACCTGAAGGAGAGTCTCCACCCCCATCGTTCAGCCTGGAACACTGAGGTCCAGCGCCGAGGGCCTTCTGGCAGTTCCCTCATTGCGAGAAGTGAGGTTACAAGGAGGAAACACATACTTAGAGTGAAGGATCCTTGAGGAATTTGCTTAAAAGAGCTGATTTGCTTAAAAGAGCTGATAAGCTGACACACACTATGGTGTCATTTATTTATTAAGAAATGTCTGTACCACCTTCAACAACAACAACAACAATGATCACAGTGAGGTTTACCACAAAACAAGACAGCATACGATACAATGCACGATAAACAGGAATGTGAAAAATAATTCTCATAGAATAAAGCAGCATTATTTACGATGGTCTTTGCCATTTAAACACTTTGAAACTGCCTTGGTTGTATTTTGAACAGGCAGAAAAGATATCCAAGAAATAAGGGAAGTAAGTATTCTTTGAGGGGAAACTTGGTTTTGTTGCTCTGTAAATGTACGCAAAGGACCTGAGAAAAAGAGAACTCTGCCAGGCAGATTTTCAGGGTTTGTATTCCTCCCTCCTTTCTTCCAATAAGAAAACAAGACAACACTTTTCAATAAACCCCCCCACCTCTTTCTGATTGTATCTGCACGGAAGCTGCAGGAGTCATGAATATTTCACATTAGGAGATAACCCCCTCCCTCTCCCCTTTTAAAGATCTCTTTGCAACCAGCGCATGGCAGTTGCTTAGAGAAGCTTCCCTTTCTTCTGAAGTTTCTTTATGTTCCTGTGATCGAAGAGAATTAAGTTATCAGGAGGACCAATCATCCTATTGAAAAGGGCTCAGGGAAGGTAACGCTCAAGATAGACACGCAAATCTGGCTGCCGCGGGAATCTTCAGAGAATTCGCGCAACGGTGGCGAGGAGGAAGAAAGAGAGCAGCCCCTTCATATTTTCAGTCGCCTGCCTGCCTCACCTTGTCTCCTTTTACATAACTGCTGCCTTTTGAGGTGTGTGCGCAGCACAACAAACGGAGGCAAGGCAGCAGGAAAAAGAAAAGAAATAAAAGACCCGACCAGCCACATCTAAATATGTTGCAGAGCGCACAAAAATAACATCACAGCTGAGTGGGTGACCTTCACAGGGTTTCAAACAGTAGCAAAGCACTTGCAAGGTGAGACCCCCCCTCCAAGGTACTTTCCCACCCCCTCCCCTGCTTTCCTCTCTCTCTCTCTCTCTTTCTGGCAATCGCACAGCTTTGCCTACCTGGATCTAATCTGTTGCAAGCAGTAAAAAACGGCAAGGAGAGGAAGTCATTATTTTTGCATGAAGAATATAATGGCAACCATAAAACAGAGGGGGGCTGAGCCTGAAGGGGACCATCTGGGAATTACCCAATGGGGACAGCTAATCTGCTGAATCTTATTAGCATCCTTTATGTGGCAGTTATGGCCTGACGGGTAGCGTGTTGTGTTTGCTCCTTCTGCCTCAATGAATCCCCCCTCCCTTGGATATTAAAAATACCTTTACACACACACACACACACACACACACACACACACACACGACTTTTGGCAAAGGTAGAGAGCATTTACCACGCAGTGTTTGTAACCGTCAGAGGATAGGGATGGTATTTCCAAAACATCGTCCTATTACAGTCATACTTTGGTTCTCAAATGCCTTGGTACGTGTACGTTTTGCCTCCCAAACGCCGAAAACCCGGAAGGAAGTGTTCCGGTTTTTGAATGTTCGTTGGAAGCTGAACATCCGACTGGGCTTCTGTGGCTTTTGATTAAGTGCAGGAAGCTGATTAAGTGCTGTTTAGGGGAAGGAAGCTGATTCTGTGGCTTCTGATTAAGTGCAGCCAATCGGAAGCCGTGCCTTGGTTTTCGAACAGTTCTGGGAGTCAAATGGACTCCCGGAATGGATTAAGTTCGACAACCAAGGTACCATTGTACTTACTTTGTAAGAATGAAGGGACTGGAGCGCAAGCCTACCTAAAAGCCAAACACCCCATGACCCAGAATATCTTACTTTTTCAATGTATCTGTTTATCTATTTGCAGCTGTTCTGTCAGCCTGCAGCAGAGAGGGAGGGAGACAGGGGCTACAGGGCCACACCTTCGGCACAACTGAGAGGCCAGCAAACTTGGCTCCTCCTCTCTCTGAGGAGCTGTTTCCATCTCAGCTGGTTGTTAGAAGAACTTGTATCTGAGGAAAGTTATCTGAGTCATCCAGAGCTTAATGGTTTCCTCCTCCCTCCCAAATCCAGTTTCCTCTTGTGCCATGTCTTTTAGATAGGAAGTCTGAGGGTGGGGACTATCATTTTAAAAATTAATCCGTCCTGGGAGCCTTTTGAGGAGGGGACTGGGGTGGCACAGCTAAAAGGCAGAGTATTTTTTAAAATACATTTAAATGCTATGACTGGTGTGTGGAAATCCTCTCTACAGCAAGGCAGGGACTCTGCACTCCTGCATGCTCTGTGCAGACATGGCTTGTTGGTCTTGGTGTCTATTGTTTATAGCTGCCCAACCCGTGTTACAGCTTTCCTGTAATAATAATGGTGTTGTTTAGTCGTTTAGTCATGTCCGACTCTTCATGACCCCATGGACCAGAGCATGCCAGCTAAATAATAATAATAATAATAATAATAATAATAATAATAATAGCCACTGATGATTGGCTTCCAGGGTCACCCTAGAGAAGGTGCGTGGGAAGAACACTGAGGAGCATTTGTTCTGTATGTTCCAGAGCCAAACATTTTGGAACACTTCAAAGAAACAAAAAGATGCTTCTGTTTCAAGAGAATGATATGCAAGTTCTGTTGCATACAACTCAAGTTGCTCCAAAATAAGATATCGGAGCACTCCAGATCATTTGCCCAGAAGATCTAGCTGAAAGGCAACACGTGAATGTTGCAACAAACCTCTAATTATTATTATTGTTTAATTATAAGAATATTATATAATTGTAGAAGGCTGTTTGATCTTCAGAGGTAGGGTGGCTGTGAGGGGATGTGGCTGTGGCTATAATGAAGGGCCTACCATTGTTCTACTGTGCCCTATATCGATACGATAATCTTTATTGTCATTGTCCCATACAGAACAACGAAATTGAAAAATCTACGTAAGACATTCAAAAAACAACAAGCCTGCTATCCCAGCTATCCCAACCTGGTTAGCCCCCTAAATATCCCAACCTGATACCCCATTTTTAAATACTACACACTCCCACACGTTTACAACCAAAATCGCATGTTTCTCAGGCGGCTAGTCCTAGTCTTTATAACCCTGTACCTTCTTCCAGAAGGCAGAAGCTGAAAGAGATCATTTCCAGGGTGTGCACTATCCTGCGCTATCTCTGCAGCTTACTTATGGCACCTGGAAGCATAGATTTGATCCAAGGTGGGAAGAGTGCACCCAATTATTCTCTCTGCAGTCTTTACAACCCTGGACAGCATTGTTTTTCCCACATGCAGCTCCCAAACCACACACACAGACAATAAGTTAATACACTCTCCACAGTACAATGGTAAAATGCCATCAACAGGTCCTTTGAGATATGCAGGAAACCTTTGGCACCCCAGATGTTGCTTAAGTACAATTCCTATCATCTCTGGGCTTGGGCAATGCTTGTTTGGGTCAGATGGGAGCTGTGGTTCAGCAACCTCTGAAGAGCCCAAGAGAGCCTCTGAACATGCTCTACATGATCTGTGTGCTGTAGAATATATATCCCAGAATCCTCTGCAAGGTGCAGTAGTTTCATGGCAGACCAGTAAGGCTTCCTTAGCCGAAAGAGGTGGCAAAGGCTAGGTGGTTTGAAAACCACCGCAGGAGGAGAACATTCCCTTCCTCATTTCTCTGATGTCCCCTCCAACATTTCTCTGAGGAAAACAGAGACATCCTATTCCATACCCTTCAACATTTCTGTGATGTAAATATGGACCCCCTAAAGCAGGCATGTCCAAAGTCAGTCAGTTTTGGGGGCCTAATCTGGCCCACCGGTCAGTTTAATCCAGCCCCTGTGGGCAGTCTATCTCCTGGGGTAAAATCCTAAAAAAAACCTGAACAACTTCAATCCTAAACAATTTTGGTCGGCCTTCACACATGTTCACTTCATCAAATCTGGCCCTCTTTGAAAAAGGTTTGGGCACCCCTGCCCTAGGGAAAAGTGGGACATTCCAGGATCAAATCAGAAACCGGGATGGCGTCTATAAATCCAGGACTAATCCTGGAAAACAGGGACACTTGGAAGGTCCGAGAGAAGCTAGATCAGAAAAGTCCACAGACAGGATCTTGACATCCTGTGCCACCTCTCCTACTGTTTCCCAAAGAGCAAGGCTATATGGAGGTGAATATAAAACCTGTGATCTACCGAGGTGCTTTGCATGTCAGATTTTGGCAGTGAGAATGAGTCATTTTTATGAATGTGCCTTTACTGTAATATTACTGAAGTAATATAACAATATATTTTCAGAATAAACATGATTTAACGCGGAATTCTAAAACCACGGTATCTTCCCTCAAACCTGCCCAGAGCTGTCACTCTCTTCCCTGCTGAGGCTTTGTCATGGGCAGTCGTAAACTTTGCGAGATGACATTTCATTGTGCAGGGGTTATGTGCGCCAACTATTTATTTATGTATTTTATTAACATTTTATGATAGGAGCCACAAGGTTGCAAATAAACTTGACTTCATAACATGCATGGCTCCCATTAGCAATAAATTATGGGGTGACACTGATGACTCACCGCGTGCTTGCAGAAAAGGAGACGGCAGCCCTCCCACTCGAATTTTTGGTTTCGCAGAGTAAAATGAAATTATATCAAGGGAGGCTAGAACATGAAGGGGCAGACTGGAGTCAAATAAGGCAAGTATTTCTTCTGAGACCCTTGTCACCACACAACGTGGAAATGCCAGACTATCTTAAGGTTTTTGTACAGTCTGCTATATGATGGACACACTGGAAGTTCATTGGATGAGGGGAATTTTTGGGTTGTCTTTGTTTATATTATGTATTTTCTGTCCGCCGTCCGCCCCCGTTATGTTGTGAACTGCCCTGAGATCTATGGGTATAGATTTGTATATAAATTTAATAAATAAAACATAAATAAATAAAAATGTTTAGCTATATTGACATACCTTGGTCTCAGCCTACTTCAGGAACATATAGACAGTATGTGGCTTAGGACCCACGTACCTATGGGACCGCCTCTCCTGGTATGCCCCACGGAGGACCTTAAGGTCCACAAATGACAACACTTTGGAGGTCCCAAGTTGCAAGGTGGTTAGATTGGTCTCAGCTAGGGCCAGGGCTTTTTCAATACTGGCCCTGACTTGGTGGAACGCTCTGTCACAAGAGACTAGTGCCCTGCGGGACTTGACATCTTTCCGCAGGGCCTGCAAGACAGAGCTGTTCCGCCTGGCCCTTGGTTTGGACTCAGTCTGACCCTTATGTTTCCCTCCCCTTATGGTTTTGATCTATGGGCTAACCCAGAAATAGTGCTTCAGGTTAAGAACTTTGCTTCGGGATGAGAACAGAAATCGTGCTCCGGCAGCGCGGCGGCAGCAGGAGGCCCCATTAGCTAAAATGGTGCTTCAGGTTAAGAACAGTTTCAGGTTAAGTACGGACCTCCGGAACGAATTAAGTACTTAACCTGAGGTACCACTGTAAAACCTGTAAAGGACAGGTTGGAGTCCTGCCTGGTTACTCACGAGCAACCACCACCAGCATCTGACAGGGTAGCATTCAACTAAACTCATGGGAGAGTAGAATGATTTCCACATGCCCAATGAAGACTCTCTCCTGTCCCTTCCACAGATGGGAAGCCGCAAATCAAAAGGCCTTCTCTATTGCCCTCCCTCCCATCCAGATATCTGGAGCAACGTTGTCTGGGGCAGATGTGTTTAAGGATGGATGAATCAACAACCTTTGACTAGCCTGTGCCACTTTTGGCCAAGGTTCACCCATAATTCGATTCCCTGATCAATCTGCACATAAACGAAATATCATTGAAGCACACATTTCAATGCATTTTTTTCCCTGCAAATCGAATGATCTGAAGTTATAGGAGGCCATTACAATGCAGAAGCCAAACAAGCTTGGTTATGGTCAGTGTTTGGATGGTTTGAAACCATATTGGTTTCCACGATGTAAAAATTATCAGGATACAAATGTAAGCAAGCAAACAAGCCACCAAATATAGCATGAGCCAGCTTTTCTGGGATGTGTTTGTGTGTGACTGAAACCAGTTTTCCCTGATTTTGATTCGAGGCTCTCCTCTTTCACTGCTGTTAAATTGGCAGTGCCAGTATGCTTGCCTCAGCACCCTGATACATTTATTTGCTCAACCTGTACATTAGCTAATAAATGGTCTTTTGAACTCCTGCTGGCTCCGAGCTGCTTTTGAATGTAATGAGCGGCCGTGGCTACGCGGAAGATACTTTTCCGTGCCAATTCGCAAAACCGCGATGGAAGCAAATCGTTACCTACTTAGAATAGCAATAGGGGAAAAATTTATCTTGTGATTAATGCTGCCTGTTAGCTTAAAGAGCTAACAGTAGTAGAGGAATGCGACCCGTCACTCATTCGACAAAAGTGTAAGGGGGACAGCAAAATGCTGAATCCGTTCCGAGAACATTACCAAATGGTACATAAAAATTATTTGAATATACTTTTTTGGCTATGGTTTTTTTCTTCCCACTCCTACAGGTTCTTTAAAGGCTGATGTGTTTGCAGTCAATACTAGAACGTTTCTGCTTTCTGCTCTGCTAACTGCAGATTGCATTCTGTCAACATATTCTCTAGCTGAAGGCATAACAGAATGCTAATTGTGGAACATCCCCCCCCCCATCTTGCTTTCATGGTGTCTTTTTCTAGCTTGGCTCTCTTAGAGAAGTTTCCATTGTTGCACCGACCAGCCATAAAACGTTTTGAACTTGCGAGGCTCAGTGGCTTAAAACGTTAAGATACTGCTAGCATCTGTCATGGGATCATGTACACCAGTGGGACTTGCCACCAGGTACCCCTTGGTTCAGATCATGGCCGCTGGTCCCATCACCGCCTGGCAAATAGAAGGGGAAGAAATGGAGGCAGTGGGAAATTTTACTTTCTTGGGCTCCATGATCACTGCAGATGGTGACAGCAGCTACGAAATTAAAAGACGCCTGCTTCTTGGGAGAAAAGCAATGACAAACCTAGACAGCATCTTAAAAAGTAGAGACATCACCTTGCCAACAAAGGTCTGTCTAGTTAAAGCTATGGTTTTCCCAGTAGTGATGTATGGAAATGAAAGCTGGACCATAAAGAAGGCTGATCACCAAAGAATTGATGCTTTTGAATTGTGGTGCTGGAGGAGACTCTTGAGAGTCCCATGGACTGCAAGAAGATCAAATCTATCCATTCTTAAGGAAATCAGCCCTGAGTGCTCACTGGAAGGACAGATCCTGAAGCTGAGACTCCAAATACTTTGGCCACCTCATGAGAAGAGAAGACTCCCTGGAAAAGACCCTGATGTTGGGAAAGATTGAGGGCACAAGGACAAGGGAATGACAGAGGACAAGATGGTTGGACAGTGTTCTCGAAGCTACCAGCATGAGTTTGACTAAACTGTGGGAGGCAGTGGAAGACAGGAATGCCTGGTGTGCTCTGGTCCATGGGGTCACGAAGAGTCGGAAGCGACTAAACAACTAAACAACAACAAGAACCCCTAGGTTCAGACCAAAAAGGTAGGAAGGGAAGAAGCAGTGAGTATAGAGAGGGAGAGAGGCAGCCAGGTGGATGGATGGAGGGACAGGTGGATGGTGGATGGACAAATGGACAGACGGACCAACAGAAGGGGAGGAGGAGGGGAGATGGAGCAGAGCAGAGCAGACCGGTCCTGGACCCGATGGCCAAGGTGGAAGTAACTGGTGGAACATGACAGGTGACCAAAAACAACCTTTTTGAGTTTCTGGTCCATGGTCTCTCCTGGCTTAGGAGGTGTGGATACAGTTCCTTGCCAAAGACACACGGGATGTGGTGTGTTTGCCAAGACAGCTCCTTGCTAAGGGTACAAGGGAGCCAAGGTGTGTCTTTGGGCAGAGGAAAGGCAGTGGCGGCAAGATGCATTCTCCTTCGTCCCATCAAATCAAATGTAATCAAACACACCTTTACTCTGTTTCCCTGAAATTTGGCAGGCTTCATCCACAGAAGGAACTAGTATGCCAGGAAATTTTAATTCAATTTTATACAAATATGAAACATTATCGGTGGCTGATTTCCCCGTTATAATCAATGGGGAAGTCCTATGAGGCTTGTTATAACAATAAAGCATTAATAATACAAATTATAAATAAATATGCAACACTTGATTTGTCATTCTTTGCAACACGGCTCAGTGTTGCAACACAACAACTGACAAACACAGCGATTCCAGTGTAGAGTCTCACTTTCTCACTTGAGTTCAAATCTCTGAACAAGACGGGAGTTGGCTGCTTGCTGTATGCCTGCACAGCCTTGCTTGTCTTCATTTTAAACCAAAACACGAACACTTTTTTGGGGGGTTGGGGGAAAATCAGCCTCCAACTAATCTGTTGCATTGGCTGAATGCCGTGTGTGTGTGTGTGTGTGTGTGCTGTGTAATATTAGCATAGCAAAGCAATTGCTTCTCCTAGTCTCTCCACTCTGCTGCTTTGATGCAAGGCAGATAGCTGAACTTAAAGCTGAATTGGCTTGCTAGTTCACATAGGTTTTGCAGGTTGTCCAGTGGCTCTGCCAAGTCTGCAAAGCACTACAAAGAATGGAAAAAGAGAGGAGGGGAGTTCATTGTGCCAATCATCTTGCAGTCATTCAGCATTCGCATCAGCCTGTGAAGCATTGATGCCAATGAATTAAGCTCTTCCATCATGTTCTTTGGCTGAGCTAGGCAGAAATGGTTATTACGATGGTATTGCTGTTGGAAGAACTTCCCCTGGAATGTTTTAGTTTTCTGGTCTCTCCCCACTGTCCTGTTTCTCAGTGTTGCAAAGGGGAAACACACATCCGATATAGTTAGCACTAGATAGAAACATGTGGGGAAAAAGAGGAAAGCCCAACATACAAGAATGATATAAATGTACAGTGGTACCTCGGGTTACCTACACTTCAGGTTACATACGCTTCAGGTTACAGACTCTGCTAACCCAGAAATAGTGCTTCAGGTTAAGCAGTTTGATTCAGGATGAGAACAGAAATCGTGCTCCGGCGGCGCAGCAGCAGCAGGAGGCCCCATTAGCTAAAGTGGTGCTTCAGGTTAAGAACAGTTTCAGGTTAAGAACAGTTTCAGGTTAAGTACGGACCTCCGGAACGAATCAAGTACTTAACCTGAGGTACCACTGTATTAGGTAAAAGAATTCACTGGATCCCTGGTCAGACTTCCATTTCTTACAGAGTTCACATGATAGATTGAAAGTGAGCAGAGAAGCCTACTGGAAAGCTCAGTAGGTTAGAGTGTGGTGCTGGTAACGCCAAGGTTGCAGGTTTGATCCCCTTACGGTACAGCTGCATATTCCTGCATTGCAGAGAGTTGGACTAGATGATCCTCAGGGTTTCTTCTATGACGTCTTCACCAGAGGTAAGAGAGTGTGGTCTAGTCAAATTTGGCAGCAACAGTTTACTCTTTGGTCTTAACCCCTTCATGCATTAACTAGAGGTACAAATGCTAGTTATTGGGGACTGCAATTTATCCCACAAACCCCTTCTCAGGCCAGTATAACAATTGTATGCAGAATTTAAGAAACCACCCAAAATCCCATCTTGACTCAATTGTTCTCAAAACTTTCTCCTGGTAGAGGCTTGGTGAGAATGTCCGCAGTCATCTCTTCGGTTTGACAATACTCCAGTTCAAGAAGTCCATCTTATTCAAGTCCATCTTACAGTTGTATTGCACCCCCAATGTGTTTGGTTTTCACATGAAGCTTCTTGCTTTGAGACAATTTTGAACAGCTTTGGATGTCCTCCATCAATTGGACTGGTTTCTCCCCAAAATTGTAGTTCTTTGAGGGGGTAAGCTACAATTCCCTGTGTGTGTATGTGTATATGTGTATATGTATATGTAGCTCAGAGACCTCGTTTGAAGCTGCTGACTACACTTCTCCTTTAAGAACTTTTTTTCTTGGTGTTTAGCCCATTGAACATGACAAAGGGAGCTACTGCCACTTCCCCACAATCTCTGTCTCTGTGTTACTCTGGCTATTGGTTGCTGCACTCCCTTCTCTTCCTGCTGATTAGTTTCCTTCATTTCTGTTATGTTTTCCCCCTTGGCTTTGTGGCTTAATCCTGAATGGATGGTACACCCCCCCCTTCTCTCTCAAGAAAAGACTGGGAGGGGAAGAAAATGGAACACTACAAAGTCCAGATAGGAGTGAAAGTTACGGCAGTTCAGTAATAGAGCCACGCTGTGTAGCAGAAGTTGAGTAGCGATAACGGAGAATAATGATGCCATTTTAGAAATGTAGGCAATGGATTAAATTACCATCTCTGTGTTGCTTGCATACGTACCTGCAGTAACTAGAGTGCCATTTTCCAACCATGAATAAAATTCACATAGTTTAACCTTTGGGAGAGGGGGAAAAACACCTCTGCAAAAATGAACTCATCCCTTTCCCATCCTCTATATCCCTATTATCTTTGTTCATTTCCTACAGGGTAGGAATATCATGGCAAGCGACTTAGCTATGTTAACCAACCAGTATATTGATAGGTTTCCGTTGATTCTTTTGCACAATTAGCAGTGCTTTTATTGGGTGGCTTTCTGGCTAATTCTGTATTTATGGCAATATTAACAATACTCATCTCTTTGTGAAGACTCTTTGTCTTCTTGTGAAGACTCTGTCCCAGACAGAGATTTTAGGATGTAATCCTAGCCATGTCTGCTCAAAAGTCCCATGGAATTCAGTGGGACTCACCCCCAGGTAAATACAGTTAGGAATATAGTCTCCATTATCCTCCTGGAACAGAAAAATAATGGTGTTGTCAAACACCTGTAAGGTCACAAAACAAGGCTGTAAAACTGCAATTTGCTCAGAGGGTCACTAAATGTGCAGCTGATCTGCACTTACTGAAATAGACATGTACCCTTTCATCATATGCAGTGATGGTATGTTTTCATAATTTTCCTATGCAGAAATTTTATCTTTATAGGACGCCTTAGTGCAGGAGTAGCCTGTGCAAGTCCAAATGATTTCCATCAGCCTAATAATAATAATAATTTATTGATACCCCACCCATCTGGCTGGGTTTCCCCAGCCACTCTGGGCGGTTTCTAGCAAAACATTAAAATACAATAATTCATCAAATATTAAAAGCTTCCCTAAACAGGGCTGCTTTCCGTTGTCTTCTAGAAGTCAGATAGTTGTTGTTCTCTTTGACATCTGATGGGAGGGCGTTCCACAGGGTGGGTGCCACCACCAAGAAGGCCCTCTGCCTGGTTCCCTGTAACCTCACTTCTCGCAGTGAGGGAACTGCCAGAAGGCCCTCAGCGCTGGACCTCAGTGTCCAGGTAGAACGATGGGGGTGGAGACGCTCCTTCAGATATACTGGACCGAGGACGTTGATAATAGGATTGTAGATATAGGATTGAACCACATATCTAGTCATCTTTTGTACCATCTTTTCCTTTGCCTCAAGGTAGCAGTAGTCCTTGGCCAGTACTGGGGCAATCCGCTGCAAAAACCCCAGCCACAGTAACGAAGATGCCAAGTCTCATGCCAAATGAGTTCATTTAACCCGGGTTGGTAGGAGTCTGAAAGTATCAATGTTATCCCTGCAGTTGAGTTTTCTATCTGAAGGGCTAATCTAATACTGTTGTAGGAGGAAAATATTGGGGGGGGGGGGAGGACAAATTGAGATCATTTTGATTCTAGCAGTTACGATATATGTTGCAACCTTTCACCTTGAAACTTACTCTGTTTTTCTTTAGGCTATCTCTTTACCTTTTGACATAATGTTTTTGAAGTCAACAACCAACAAGATTAAAAGGGGCCTCCCTGGCATCTCATTATCTTTAGCTTTCAAACAGGATTAAGGTAGGAGGAAATATGGCTTAGATAAGAAAGACTGTAACAAGGATGCTCGTTAATTAACAGAAAGGATCAGGAATGGTAAGGAACAAGAAAGGAGAATTCCTGAATTCGAAAAGGTTAAAGTTCCAAACAGAGACATTGAATTTCAAAAGCAAAGGAAGTAAAATATTATTCATAGCTTTTATCCTGACACTTAAACAATCCATTGCTCTCATTGATGAAAATGTTGTCCAGGTAAATTCCTCAGCAGTTATCTCAGGAGAGCTGAAAAAAGATGAGCCAGCTTTTTGAATGCCCTACCAGACTCACATCAGCATAGTAGAAACTTGGTCAAATTCATGTTTTCCTTTTCTTGTGCCCTTTCCAAGCCCCACTCACACTTTTAAATGATTTCTTTTCCATTTTTTTACGCTTTAGGAGGGAGTGCCCAGCATGGCCCAGGATTCTTTAGAAACCAAAAAAAGTGGGTTGGTTATTTTTAGATGGAACCGTCACATGAACAGTCTGGTGAAGTCACAACAAAGTCACGTTTCTCGGCAGTGGCACCCGCCTTGTGGAACGCCCTCCCACCACATGTCAAAGAGAACAACAACTACCAGACTTTTAGAAGACATCTGAAGGCAGCCCTGTTTAGGGAAGCTTTTAATGTTTGATGCATTACTGTATTTTAATATTTTGTTGGAAGCCGCCCAGAGTGGCTGGGGAAGCCCAACCAGATGGGCGGGGTATAAATAATAAATTATTATTAATAGTAGTAGTAGTAGTAGGACAGGACAGCATCCGCCACACCTGAAGACAGGTTGGTTTAGGAGGAGGTAGAGGGCAGGCAACATCTCTCTCTCTCTCTCTCTCTCTCTCTCTCTCTCTCTCTCTCTCTCTCTCTCTCTCCCTGTCTTCCAACACTTCATTGCTGCATTCAACCCCCAGCATCCCCTTCCTGAAGTCTCTACCTTATTCTCAGTGCTTTTTTCTTCTTTCTAAAAAAATGTTTAGGGGTACTCTCATTTTGACTCCAGAAAATCACCATTTTATAGTTCAAATTGAGAAAAATGAATACAGTACCATATTGGCCCGAATATAAACCGCACCTGCAAATAAGCCGCACCCTAAAAATTGAAGGAAACACAACAACACAATACTAGGGCTGCTTCCTGGGGTGGAGCTGCGCTGCTTTTCTGGCAGTCTCCCCCCGCCCCTTCCCACTTCTTTCCAGTGGCTCGGTGGAGGCTTGGGAGAGGTGGGTGGGCTGCACGCCGTTGCCCTGCGCTGCTCTGGGGAGGGGTGAGAGCCGACCCGATTTGCCCCGCACTCCTGGCTGCTCCCTGGGGGCTGTGGGAATGAAGGGGAGAAGGCTGCTGGAAAAGCGACGCAGCTCCCTCCCCTCCCAGAAAGCAGCCCGGGAGTGCAGGGCAAAGGCATGCAGCCTGTCCACCGCTCCAAAGCCCCCCTCAGGCTGCCAGCAAAGCAGCGTGACTCCCCCCTTCCCCCCTTCATTCCAATGGCTTGGGGGAAGCTTTGGAGCGGCTACACTCCTGGGCTACCTCCTGGGGGAAGAGCTGCACTGCCTTGCCAGCAGTGTACAGTCCCGAATATAAGCTGCACTTTAACTTTTCACGATCGGAATTTGGGAAAAAAGTGCGGCTTATATTTGGGCCAGTACTGTAAATGGACAAATGTACAAAGAACATGCATTACCTCGTATTACACAGCTGACAGCTCGGAGGTGGTAACAACAAAACTGACCAATTGCACTAGATTCCAACTCCTACTTCACACATTAAATGCTCGCTTCTGCCCGAGACTTAGGAAACACTGTGACAGGAAATGAGGTAGCCATCGGGGATAGCAACGGAACTGATGATTCACCAGGCTAGAGAAGAAACTCATTTTTTTAATTATTATTTTTAAATGAGTTTCTTCTCCCTCTAGATTCACAAAATATTTAGGGGTTTGCGTACCCCTGATTCCCTCCAGAGGAAAAAACCACTGCTTATTCTTTTCTAATGGTGCAACCACTTCTGCCCATCTTTTGATTAACCTCTCTGAATTGCCTCCATGTCAGTTTCTAGCCACTTAGCTCCAGTCTCCTTCTCCACCACCACTCACCCACCAGTCTCTAAACCCATTCACATGGCCTTCCTTACACAAATCTTCATGCTCACTGGAGGAACCAGAATGGAGGACAGGTCCCTTGACCACCCATAAAGGTTCCCCACACAATGAGCAAAGTAGCTGAGGAAACTTGGTCCCATTAAGCTTCCATTGATCAGCAGACTTTTTGCTGAGTCACTTGACACTTCTGGAAGCCCCCTGCTCATATGCATTCAGTCACTTTTGTTTGCTTGTGAAAAAAATCCAAAGTGGTTTACAATATTAAAATGACACAACCACCAATTAATCCAGGTTTAAAACTATGTTTTGACTCAGTGCTATATTGAAGAGGGGAAAATATAACAACCTAAAACTGGGATGTAACAAAAGCTATTCAGGTTTCCCTATTCAAAATTCCCACTTCCTACAGCCAACAACTCACTAGAAAAACCATCCAGTATAAAAATGTATTGACAATGGAAGATGATGATGTAGGCAGTGAATTCCACAAAGTGGAATATTTAATGCTGTATTGTTTTTAACACTTGATTGGAAGCTGCCCAGAGTGGCTGGGGAAACTCAGCCAGATGGGCGGGGTATAAATAATAAATTATTATTATTATTATTATTATTATTATTATTATTATTATTAGCTAGAAATGATCTTTGGGAAAAGGTGTTTCCTCAAGAAACCAGGTACTAGGCCAATTTTAGTGTATGTGAAACTGTCTGAACACGTCCAAAGTGTTACAGAAATGCTAAATATTATTAGATTGCATAAAAGTCTCAAAACAGTAGGTGAGCTGAGAACATAAAGAACACCGTTGTCCTAGACCTGACAACCTGCATTTATATATAAAAAAGCTGGGCTCCACGTGAAATATAATTTCAAAGATGAACAGCTTTGATTCAAGTCTGTAGAAGATGGTCAGAAAATCTTTAAAGGTCATCTCTGTTGAGATTTTTCGAAGAAGAATGTGACTGCCTCAAAGTCACTTGTAGTAAATCATGGGAAGGGGAACTATTACAGACTTCATATCTTTCCCCCCTTACATGTGTGTACAGAGGGCTGTAGATATGCAATGAACAAATGTGTTGTTGTTGTTTAGTCGTTTAGTCGTGTCCGACTCTTCGTGACCCCATGGACCAGAGCACGCCAGGCACTCCTGTCTTCCACTGCCTCCCGCAGTTTGGTCAGACTCATGTTTGTAGCTTCGAGAATATTGTCCAACCAGCACAAATGTGTAGTTTCTTCTATATTGGGTCCTAGAAAGCTTGGCTACCCACTCATTGATACCACAAAGTATGGTGACAATGGTAGCTATATGGTCAAGCAGCACTAATGCTTACTTCTGGAACCACAGCACCTAATCCTGTAGGAACCTGTAGGAATCTGACTCCCCTTCTTCAGGGATTGAGAGTGGGGATTCAGAATAAGAAAGGAATTATCCTTAGAGATGTACATAATGAACCAGAGCCACTGGCACAAAGGGAACCCATTGTGCCAGTGGTTCTCTCGAGGTTGCATTGCCCTTCTCTGAATCTTAGGATTCCATTTCAGAAGTCTGATTGCAACCACAATCTCACCCATTCTTTGGGACTCAACAACTGCTAAAGCAGGATGAGTGCCTTTAAATGAAGAGGCTCCTCCTACAGAAGGGGAGCTGCAGCTCCTATTTATGGCTCGGTCTGAGTATGACCACTAAGCCTAGGGCTTGCCAATCAGAAGGTCGGCGGTTTGAATCCCCGCAACGGGGTGAGCTCCCATTGCTCGGTCCCTGCTCTTGCCAATCTAGCAGTTCGAAAGCCTGTCAAAGTGCAAGGAGATAAATAGATACTACTCCAGCAGGAAGGTAAACGGCGTTTCCATGCGCTGCTCTGGTTCGCCAAAAGCAACCTAGTCATGCTGGCCTCATGACCCTCGGCCAGTAAAGCAAGATGAGTGCCGCAACCCCAGAGTCATCTGCGACTGGACCTAACGGTCAGGGGGCCCTTTCCCTTATGAATGTTGCAGCCCTGCATGGAGCTGTCCATAGTGCTAGTAAAACCTCTCCTTGCCTGGCACTACTGAACAAAACCACAGACGCTTCTTCAGCAGCTCAAAGCTCCTTCAACCTCGATGGGATGTAAATGTGCAAAACTGGGTGCTGCAGGCTGGTCATAAAATACAAGCATGAGTTATCCCAGTACTTTGCTAGGACCATATGAAAATGATCCGCAGATTTCTTCTTTTGTGCTTATTCTCTCTCTTAGAGCTGTGTGGCATGTTTCACTTACCCAGAAAGTGGAAAGCAGCCTGGATCTGCCTGTTTAGAACCAAAAAGTCATCTCCTTTGCAGGCAAATAAAGAGGGCAGAGGCATTTGCTTGAAGTTAATTCACCTTGGACATTTGCATAAAAGAACCCTGGGTTAATAATGTCTCAAGAAAAGAGGAGTCACAATTAACTATGTAGTAATTCAGGCACAGTGTGCTGGTCCCGAGGGCTAACCGTGCAGTGAGGTCCGACTCCATTCTGAGGTCGAGGTTGAGAGTATGGTATGGAGGCTGTCTGTCAAAGCTGAAGTGGGGTCCAAGGCAGGGAGTCGGGTGAGGTCAGGAATTCTGGCAGAAGAGCAGGACAAGGTGCAGGCAGGAACAGGCTACCAACAATGTTGCTCCCACAACCTGGGACTGGGCTGGCTGGCTTTTATCTGCCCCGAGGCATAGGGCGGCCTCGGTCCACAGGTGACTCGCCTCTCCTGGCCTGGAGGCGAGCACTCCTCCTGCGAGAACTTAGTTCCCTCCGCCTCTCTGCCCTGAGCCTCTGCAGCTCAGGAGAGGCTGGAGGGTTACCGGACCCAGAGGCAACCTCACCTTCCCCTGACGGGGCTGAGAGTGGAGCACCTGCAGGCAATGGGTCCTCCATCACCTCAGGAGCCAGAGCAGACTCAGCTGGTGCCTGCACCTGAGGATCCAGCACAGGTGAGGACCCTTCAGGCTCAAGCCCCAGCCCCGGTTCAGCTGGTTCTGGAGGCAGAGACTCCTGTGCAGGCTGGGATTCCTCAGGTTCAGCCTCTGAGTCCGAATCCCAGGCCATCACTCACAGTGAATTAACTGTGCTCTGCCCTCTTAAATAGAGCATGCCTTTAGACTGCCTCTTCCATCAAATATGGACCAAAGCAAGAGGCTGGTGCACAGCAGGCTGCAGTGGTGAAGGAGAGGAGCAGGTTCAGGGGGCTCTTGTCAATGGGACCCATACTGGAGTGTGGGCCACCAGCAGGAGCCCAGCCATGCCATCCCTTAATGCTGTCCCTGATTGTAACCTAGCAACTGGGAGGAGTGGGTAATTCCAGTCTTTCCAACTTATCCTCTAGGGAGGGGAGCCTTGAGGGTTCAAAATAGACAGGACCTGGCTACTTGCTTGGTAAGTGTAATGTGTAGCTCAGCCTTTACTACAATTATACTGGTTTTGTTATTAGGATAAACGGGAGTCTTTTGTGCTGTTGCTCTCTATCACCTATCTATTTTCACATGAATTATTATCATTACTATTGTTGTTGTTTAGTCGTTTAGTCGTGTCCAACTCTTCGTGACCCCATGGACCAGAGCACGCCAGGCACTATGCCTGTTGTCTTTGTCCATGGAGTTTTATTGGCAGGGAAAAAATCTGGAAGGCTCCACATTGGTTCCACTGGCTGCTGGTGACTGGGAGCAGCCGCTGGGACTATATAACACTGGTCCCAAAAGATCTGCATTGTCTTCCAGTACATTTCCAAGCTTTACAAACAAGCTTTACAAGACATTGTGGAGGGGTCATTAAAAGACAGCCACCTCTTTAATGTAACATGTAGTTTTTTGGTAAGTAGGCAAGAAGAGGGTAAGGAAGGAATGCTGGAAATTAAGTATCTTGGGGTATAGGATTCCAGCCCACACCGCCTTCCACAACAAGAACAACCACATTAAATTCAAAACAATGCATGTTTACTCTTTATCGCAGCGTCGATCTTCCAGTCTTTCATTTTTGATGACTTGTTTGGAACAAGAGACAAAACCTCAGAGAGTGAGATCTGATCTTTAATTTGCCCAAACAACATTAAACATGCAAGAAGAACATCACCAGTGTCTGTCCAAACAGAATTGATGTCCTTAATGTAAGCGAAGGGATGATCACGTAGAATTCATTCCTTCTCACACTTAGAAAGATACATCCTCATACTTCAGCCTTCTCATTTATTTGTCTCTTGACAGATTCCCAACTACCTGTTTTCAGTAAATGAAGGTCAATAGCAAAGAGCCTAGTATTAATGACGGGATGCTTTGAAAAATATTGCATTCCAGTGATTACTCAGAACTGCTACATACCATACTGAACTGCGTCGTTCCTTTGTCTCCCCAAATTTACTTTTGTATCTGTCTGCGTGGCCTGATAATCTGCACATGGATTTCTAGCAGCGCATAACAAACTGGTTCCTTAACTTATGGATGAGGCGCATAAACAGAGTGGCTCTATGTCCTGCATTAAAGAGGATGGTCCTCTCTTTGAAGGCACCCTCCATCTGAAAGGTTGTCTGGTCCATATCCGGATCAAAGATAACCATAAGAAGAGTGAGTAGTTGCCCATCAGCATTTAGGACCTGGTAATTATTTCTAAATGTGCACCTCTACAAATAAATTGCCATATGACATTTTAATGCAAATCTTTGTCATAAATTGCTCTATTTTTGCTGATGTATTTCTTATTTTTTGGCACTGCTGCCTCTACCAATATCACCAGTGCTACTATTATTGTCGCCTAGATTTCTTCAGTAAGCTAGGAGATGAACCCCTGTTGCTATTGTGTGTGTTTTTTGCCAAATAAGCTAGCAAATGTATTCCTTACTACTAAATATATTACTATTTGAAATAAGGTAGCAATGGCACCACTCCTACTGAGGGCATTAGTAGTAGTAGTAGTATGGAATAGGGCATTCCTATTTTCATCAGAGAAATGTTGGAGGGCATTCTATTATCATCACATTTATTTATTCATTTATTTACTCCACCAAATCAGGCTAACAAAAAGGCTCAGGCCAAGACGTGCTAACCCCCCTGGTAAATTCTAGTTTAAATTCAATGTGTACTACATCCCATTGCATCTGTTTGACAGAGGACGGCTTTCATTATGGCAGAAGAAGAATAACAGTGGTCGTGAAGCTTATGCCACAATTATTTTTCGTCGCATACCACAAAATAAAGGACGTTTCATGCACTAACCGAACAGCAAACAGAGGCTTTCTAATTTCATTTCCTGCAAATACCTTAGAATTGTTGTAAAATATTAGTTGACACGTTGGCAGGCTCAGTGCTGTACTGATGCAGGGAGGGGAGAAGAAGAGAAGAGTTTGGATTTGATATCCCGCTTTATCACTACCTGAAGGAGTCTCAAAGCGGCTAACATTCTCCTTTCCCTTCCTCCCCCACAACAAACACTCTGTGAGGTGAGTGAGGCTGAGAGACTTCAAAGAAGTGTGACTAGCCCAAGGTCACCCAGCAGCTGCATGTGGAAGAGCGGAGACGCGAACCTGGTTCTCCAGATTACAAGTCTACCGCTCCTAACCACTACACCACACTGGGAGGAAGGCGGTACAAAGGCATCATCCACAGTTTTGAAGTTTCCTGTGTTCTTGCTGGTATTCATGCATACGTAGAGTCCTACTGAAATCAGTAAGACATGCATGCGAAGAAATGTGTCCAGGAAACTGAACAGATACAGTTTGCTTTGGGATGCTGTGCTGTTCATGAAGTGTTTGGAGAAGCATACACACACACACACACACACACACACCCATCTCCTCATAAAATTATTGGCAGCCAGTTTAGGATGAGGAAGGAATTTGTTTGCTCTAATCCAGGGGTCAGCAAACTTTTTCAGCAGGTGGCTGGTCCACTGTCCCTCAGACCTTCTGGGGGGCTGGACTATATTTTGAAGGAGGGGAAAAGAACGAATTCCTATGCCCCACAAATAACCCAGAGATGCTGTCAGGGGCTCAGGAGCAGAGGGGCAGGAAAGGGAGGGATTAGAGACCGATGGGGAGGAATCCGAGGGAGAAGTTAGCGATGATAGCCGCCCGAGGTCTCTAAGTCTCTCCAGCAAATCAGAGGATTCACAGAAAGGGGCTCCCGTGGGCAGACCTAGGGGGGTGCCAAAGGGAACACCCCAGGAAGGAGGGGCCAGAGGGGACTCAGAGAGCAGCAGCTGGAAATCGGGACCAGCTTCCCCACCAGAGAGCAGCAGCTGGAAATCGGGACCAGCTTCCCCACCGGAGAGCAGTAGGGGGGAGGAGTCCCAGGCATCGGCGCCAGGCAGCTCTCCGGCAGCGGAAGGACGTGAGTCGGGGTTGGCCACGCCTGCGTCAGAGAGCGAGGAAACGGTAGAAAGGAGGGTCGGAGACAGCGCGCGCGCGCCAAGTTCAAATGTACAAGAGGGTGGCGCAATGAGCAGCCCGGAAAGGGAGCCAGGTCCTAAAGCCCGCCGAAAGGAGGGGGAGGAGTCCGAGGGGTCCGCATCCGAAGCGTCCAGGAAGGAAGGGACCCCGGGGGGTGGTAGGACCCAGAGGCGAAAGGAGAGACGCAAGAGGTGGAGTAAGGCTAGAGTCTTAAGCTGGTGTACAGGGGGCGGAGACTCAGATGGAGCTTCGCCGATCTAGGGTCTAGACGTAGAGACGCACGCTAGGGTTTGGAAATGGAAACTACATTTCAATAAAGACTTTTGTACAGTTCTACTGGCTAGCGTTGATCCTCTGTGAGCTGGGACCTGGAGGCAGTCTCTGACAGATGCGTTTTAAATAAAAGGACACATTCTAGTCATGTAAAAACACTCTGATTCCCTGACCATCCAAAGGTGATTGGGCTGGATCTGGCCCCTGGGCCTTAGTTTGCCTACCCATGCTCCAACCCCATCCGAGACACCTGGACTCGCATACAAATTGGAACGCAGTTCAAAGAAACAATTTCAGGACCAATGAAGACTTTATACCCTGGCCCTAATAAAAATGGCTGTCAAATCAGTCTTCTGTTTGCCATCTTCAGGCTTGGCAAATGGCAAAATGAGCTGCCTGGTAGAGTCTGTGGAGTTACATGCTTTTTGATGGAACACCCTTCCTTGCTTGTGGAGCCTCTGGACTTAAATGTTCCTTAAAGTACTCTGGTGACATACCTGAGGCATTTCGAAAGTAGCCAAAGCAGTTTGACAAAGCTGACGGCAATTATCAGGAGGGGTCCTCACTCACATCACTATGTTTTTACCACATTTCCCACAAAAGCAAATTTGAAATCGTTGTTGGGACTCAATTTCAAGCTAAAATATTTGAGGAATTTAGAGCATAGCCAGCATTTCAAAAGGATTCAGGATTTTTTGGGAGGTGGGTAGGCACACATTCATTCCTAGAACCTTGGCATTAAAAGACGCCTGCTTCTTGGGAGAAAAGCAATGACAAACCTAGACAGCATCTTAAAAGGCAGAGACATCAGCTTGCCAACAAAGGTCTGTATAGTTAAAGCTATGGTTTTCCCAGTAGTGATGTATGGAAGTGAGAGCTGGACCATAAAGAAGGCTGATTGCCGAAGAATTGATGCTTTTGAATTATGGTGCTGGAGGAGATTCTTGAGAGTCCCATGGACTGCAAGAAGATCAAACCTATCCATTCTGAAGGAAATCAGCCCTGCGTGCTCACTGGAAGAACAGATCCTGAAGCTGAGGCTCCAAATACTTTGGCCACCTCATGAGAAGAGAAGACTCCCTGGAAAAGACCCTGTTGTTGGGAAAGATGGCAGGCACAAGGAGAAGGGGATGACAGAGGACGAGATGGTTGGACAGTGTTCTTGAAGCTACCAGCATGAGTTTGACCAAACTGTGGGAGGCAGTGGAAGACAGGAGTGCCTGGCGTGCTCTGGTCCATGGGGTCACAAAGAGTCGGACATGACTAAATGACTAAACAACAACAACCTTCTCAGTAGGCTTTGGGAGCAACAAAAAAATAAATAAATGCTCAGACATCACGACAATGGCACGAACAGCTCTGGCGGTGACAGCAATGAGTTAAAAGTAGAAGGAAAAGAGAGAGGACTCTGGCTCAAGAGGGAAATCCAGTAGCAATTCTCCACAGGCAGCAAATAATTTGTTTGAGTGCATAATTAATAGATTTGTCAGAAAGTACTTAGATTGTGAAATATTGCAAGTAGACCCCTTTCCAGATGGATTAAGATGAATGGGTCCTCCAGCAGCGTATGAAACCTCATTGCTCAATGGCTGGAGAATTTGCCGCATCTCTACATTTGTTTGAGTCTCTGCCTCTTTGCGCTCCTCTTTCTCTTTCTCCTCTGGCTGCGGGGGAGGAAGACAGGACGGGGGATTGAATAAGAACACTTCTAATTCTAATCGTGAGTGGTGTCCTTTACCTAAAGGGCATCTAAGCAGGCAAGACTAAATCAGATACTCAATAGGCAACTTTCCCTGCAATTGAATATAAAAAGGGTGTGGGGGAAGGCATTAACATGGCTCAGAACAGTGAAATTAACTACTCCTTGCAGACCCAGGTTATATATTAGCTGATCACAGAGTCATGCATTAATCTGCATGAAGCAGTTTTTTATCTTCTCTAAAAATGGTTCCAGAGAAGCGAAACCCGATCAATATTTGAAGGTCTATCTAAGAGAACATGCAAGGGAGTTCTGGGTCCTGAATAAAGGTGAACGGCAGACGTCGTGGGAATAACTGAACACCAGCTGCGCTCTTCTGCTCCCCTTCCACATGGGTTGGCCAACGTGCGGCCATCCATCCCATGCTACACCCTCACTGGTCCTGGCACATGTACACACACAGTTAGGCTCAAGCAAACACATGCAGCAGAGAGACTGGTTTATCCTCATAATTTGTAATGGGAACTGATGGCAATTGTACCTTGCTCAGGATCGACCAAATGGTCACATTAGAGGGGGGAAATAAGACACTATGAGGGGAATAAACCAGTTGTTCAACTCCGTGTCTGTGTGTCCGACTTCCTACCTTATTATTATTTATCCATTCATTTAAAACATTTGTGTTCTGGCTTTATATTATTATTTTTTAATTAGGCACTTAATTATGCTTTGAGGTCCCCCCCTTACAATCAAGCAACTGTTCTTATTTTATCTGTAAGATGTACTGAGTCCCTCTCAGGGGTGAAAGGTAGCGTATAAATAGATTAAGAAATAATAAAATAATGAGAATAATAATTCCACAACGCAAACAAACTGTACAGAGGCAGCACGCCCCTGATTACTGTATCAATTTCTGGGAGTTACAAGTAGAAGCCTTGTTCAGCGTGCAACTGAGAGGAAATGGGCTCCCGAAAAATTCTCCACTCTGTTTGCGGGTGATGAAATGAGAGGGATTTTGAAGGATGTTCTCTAGTGGGGAAGGCAGAATTCTTGAGCAGTCTATAGGTAGGAGAAAGAACATTTTCACACAATTCTCTTCTGCGAAAGTTCAGTTCGCTTAATGCTGAGTGAAACTATATTAGTTTCTACTGGTGAATGAAGGAAACAACGTGTAAGGGAGAAGGATCAGAAGGAATCGGGGCCAAGCCCACAGCATCACACGAAAAGAAAATTTAAAATACAATTTACAATAAAATACAATGGGTTGTAGCTAGTGGTTAAGAGTGGTGGACTCGTAATCTGGTGAACCGAGTTTGATTCCCCGCTCCTCCACACGCAGCTGCTGGGTCACCTTGGGCGAATCATACTTCTTTGAAGTCTCTCAGCCCCACTCACCTCACAGAGTGTTTGTTGTGGGGGAGGAAGGGAAAGGAGAATGTTAGCCGCTTTGAGACTCCTTAGGGTAGTGATAAAGCGGGATATCAAATCCAAACTCCTCCTCCTCCTCCTCCTCTTCCTCCTCCTCCTCTCCTCCTCCTCCTCCTCCTCCTCCTCCTCTTCTTCTTCTTCTTCTATGCAGCACTAGCAACTTCCAGTTGTGCAGTAGGACTGTCCCCATCTCTCCTCCCCTTGCATGCCTCCAAATCTGCTCTGAAGGGCCCTTGAATTTGTCCCTCTGGAGCAGATTTTGAGGGTGCTTTTTCTCCTCCTTTAGCAAAATGCATATTTGTGCCCCACAAATAGTGCACATCTTCCCCTTCGGCGTGTAAAAACAATGACCTCAGATCATCATTTCCTAAGCCTCCCCAGAAACATCGGTAAAGCTGAGAACATGGGGTTCCAAATTCGACTGACAAATGGGAAATAGTAAGTCATCTTTGCAGAAATATTCCAAGTGCCTTTGAGCTGCTGTCGAGCCCAGATCTCCCGGCAGCACCAGCTTCCAGGTTACTAATTGCTGAACCTTCCCTAATCTCTTTGTTTTATGCAACCCGCGGCAAACAAATATTTTATGTGTCTTTAAGCATATTCAGCAAATGTGTCCGCTCTCGCTCAGTCACTTATTAAGTGGGGAAGGACTGGCTAATTGCTTTTGATAAACCCACAAGCTGTATGTCTAGCCAAGGGATGAGCCAATTTCAACACAGCTTTTGAAAGCTTCAAGGATTTGACAAGGCTTCCAGGGCAAGGGGGGGAGGAAATCAATAAATGACCTACAGTATATTAAACCCCTGCTGATAGAATGAGCCACTGTTTGTCTGATAACCACAAAAATTACAGTTATAGGAGCAAGTAATTTAGATGCAGATTAGTTGTCAGCTCTGCCCTTACTCAAGCTGCGGGAACGATGCCTGTGATTTAAAAAGAGCCTCGGGCTGCAGTGAGAAACATCATGCAGGATCTGTGCTTGCCACCAGAAACAATGGCCTCATGTCACCACCTTTCTCTCCCCAGTAATGTCTAGTAATATGAAAAATGTGCTGTGCTGTGGCCTGACTTTCCTTTGCTTCTACAGGTGTCATCTAGGATGTAAGATACTGACAGAGCACATAGGTTGCATGCAGAAGGTCTCAGGTTCAATGTCTGGTACCTTCAGGTAGGGATGGAAATGACCCCCTTTTCAAACCCTGGAAACACAGAGCCACTCGGTGCAAACAGCTTTTTAATATATATACATATATATAATTTTAACAAGGGATGTGGGTGGCGCTGTGGTCTAAGCCACTGAGCCTCTTGGGCTTGCCGATCAGAAGGTTGGCGGTTCGAATCCACACAACGGGGTAAATAAGTTTTAATGGATGTAATAATGGAATACTGAATGGTTTAGTTTTTGTAAAATATGCAGGGATTTATGATATGCAAAATGAACCATGGAAAGAGAAGGAGGGAAGTCATTGATATTTTAAGGATGTTAAAATGAGTAAAGTAAGGTAAAGGTAAAGGACTCCTTGATGATTAAGTCCAGTCAAAGGCGACTATGGGGTTGTGGCACTCATCTCGCTTTCAGGCCGAGGGAGTCAGTGTTTGTCCACAGACAGCTTTCTGGGTCATGTGGCCAGCAGGACTAATCTGCTTCTGGTGCAATGGAACACTGTGATGGAAACCAGAGCGCACGGAAACATTGTTTACCTTCCTGCCGGAGCGGTACCTATTTATCTACTTGCACTTTGATGTGCTTTCAAACTGCTAGGTTGGCAGGAGCTGGGACAGAGCAACGGGAACTCATCCCGTCCCGGGGATTTGAACCGCTGACCTTCTGATCGGCAAACTCAAGAGGTTCAGTGGTTTAGACCACAGCGCCACCCGCGTCCCTCGGGGTCTTCTAACAATGCACAGTACTCTTAACAAACGACAGCACCCAGAATTCTTTGAGAGAAGCCACGGCTGCTTAAAGTGGTATGATAGCGCTTTCATTGCATGGTATGAATGTAGCCAATGAAAAGTTGACATAGATTGCAGCGACTGATGGTGTGTTTTTACTGAGTTGAGTTGGATGAGGAGTTTCAGGGCCAATGTAGATCGTTGCTGTATGGCACTGCCGTATAATCTACAGATCCATCTCCTGCTTCCATGAAATTGCTCATATTACATCTTCCCCATCTTGAAAGGCAAACCCTTATTATTCAAAAGATCAGTCATTTTCTTTGATGATTCTCCCCCTCCTTTGAGATCTGCATATGTACACATATCAAGGCAAAAATGATTGCTTCCTCCCTTTCCAATTTCATGATGAATAACAAGCATAAATTTGCCACTCAATAAAGAAAACAATAACAATATTCGACTGCATTTGTGTGGGGCCTTTCATCATGAAGGGGTTCAAGAGAGTTTCTGGGACAGAGAGAACAATTCATTTGCATACAGCTGGTTACCTCTGGATGGAAGCAAAGTATAGTGGTACCTCCAGTTGTGCACGGGATTCTGTTCCGAAGCTCCGGTCGGATCCCGAGGAATTCACAACCGGAGGTGCCGCTTCTGCACATGCACACGGTGAGTAGAGCGCTTCTTTGCATGCGTGTGTGGCAAAACCCAGAAAAATACTTCTGCATTTGCTGTGTTTGCATCCTGAAGGATACCCAACCAGAGGTGTGCTTATCCAGAGGTACCACTGCATCCTAGTTTGGCATGATTTCCCCAAAAGGGGTATGGAAGAAGTATAATATACCGTGAGAAACTGAGAAATTTGCATTGCTTGTTTGAAGGTGTCAGTGTAGAGAAGAAGAAGAGTTTGGATTTGATATCCCACTTTATCACTACCCGAAGGAGTCTCAAAGCGGCTAACATTCTCCTTTTCCTTCCTCCCCCACAACAAATACTCTGTGAGGTGAGTGGGGCTGAGAGACTTCAAAGAAGTGTGACTAGTCCAAGGTCACCCAGCAGCTGCATGTGGAAGAGCGGAGATGCGAACCCGGTTCACCAGATTACAAGTCTATCGCTCTTAACCACTACACCACACTGGCTCTCAGTATGGTGAGCGTTGGACTTAAGAGGCCTGAGTTCAAATCCCTGTTCAGCAGCAAACTTCACCATCAGTGCCCCTTCCCTGGAATTTTTGAAAGACCAGGTGAACACCCTCGGACTACTTGTGGAAATGGCATTATCTGTTAAAATACAGGTGACCTCAGTGACTAAGGGTGGATCTGCACTTGTGGTTTATAACATTTAAGGAATAGTTATCATAACGTAGATAAACACATTACATTTTGCTTGTAAAATTAATAATGTGTTATTAAAGGGTGACACCAGAGGGTGCGGCCAACAGGAACCGGCAGTAAGGGAAACTGTGTTGTTATGGAGGAAACAAGGTAATGACCATTTTTATTTTACCAGTATGCTCTGCGACCTTAAAAAGGTCAGTGTAGATCCAGGCAAGGTCTGTCCTCCATGAGGTGAGGCTGCGGCACTATTTGGCTGTGGGAGATCTTGCGACCATGCACTGGACTATTTCAACACATTTTTCACGCCTTCAAAGACTGTTCAGGAACTCCAGCTGGTGCAGAATGCTAAATTCTCTGTGTCAGCTACATTGGCTGCCTGTAAGCTTTGGGGCCCCAAGTGCTGGTCATGACCTTTAAAGCCCTTAACAGCTGAGGCCAAGTTGCTTGAAGGATGGCCTGTTCTCATACTAACCTACCAGAGACTTAAAATCAGGGACAGAGGCCCAGGTAGGGAATCCAGGAGGGAGGGAACCTGCCCCCAAGTCTGTGCGGGAAGATGCAGAGGTTGGGTCAACACTCCCTATAATTACAGCTCAAACCAGAAAGAGTTGAAGGGCATGGCAAATACATCCCCCCTTCTGTACTGTATGAGGGAACTAATCAGGATTGGGACAACTGTAAGGAGAGGGCTTAACCCTTCCCTTCCGTGGTACTGATTTGGTTTAATCCCTCTTCCTGCTATTTGGCATGCGAGAGAAATTTCAAGAGGTGCCAACATGTCGTGAGCACCTAGTGCAATTTGTCCTGTGTCCGAAGTAGGGACATCGGAGAATTCAGATGAAAACACAAACGGGAGTGGAAACTGCTAACATTCTCTGACTCATCCTGTTTCTAGAACAGAAATCAGTGCATCAGATTCAATTGGTAATCACTGTTGCTATTGCTTTCGGTCTGCCAACGACCCCAAATCGAATACACCCCCCACTCCACTCTGCATTGCATTTCCTTTGCAGTGAAATGGGTGGGGTGGAATAATGCAATGCCGACATAATTTGTATAATTAATTCATTACACACATAACTTAAGTTGTATAAATTTAGAGGAATAGGGTAGCTTTTGGTGGAGGTTGAACTGCAGAGAAATGGAAACGGTGCTGCGTGCAATGCATGCAGGACGCAACAGAAAATGATGCTTTCTTGCAACCCTAGCCCAAAGCCATTATGTGGTGCATTGCCCTACTCCAGGTCCACATCATAAGATGATAAGAAGAGCCCTGCTGGATCCAGCTAACTAGTCCAGCATCTTCTCACAGTGGCCAACCAGATACCTACCAGATATCAGCCCCATCACTACCTGCCCTGGGTAGGATGAAGGGGAAAGTATAGCACAATGGCTTCAGGACATGAGATAAGTTATAGATCTACAGATCTATAGATCTACAGGGGGAGAGAACATCATTTAGGTCCACCTGAAAGGATGAAAGGATGGTCAAGCACATCACCCTCAACTGTTCTATTTCTGCTCCCTCATTTGATACATGATGCAATCATGTTTAAGAAGCAGGGCATGTTCAGGGAAGGTGTAGGGTGTATATGTCTGGTTTGAGAACAGAATAACATTCCCTTTCCCCCAGAAGAGGAGCCATTCATGGCTAAAATTCTGGTCAATGTCATTTTGCCATCTAGCAAACCATCACTGTAGGTGGTGTTTTGATGTACCTAGTGAGCCTTACAGCCCTGAAGGATGATGACTGCATTCTTGTTGCAATCAGATTTCTGGAAACTCGTGACCTTCACAGATGGTAAGAGAACATCCTCCCTGCTTAGTCCTTAACTTGGAAAGATCATGTTCTGCCTTTTAAAAATGTAATGAGGTTTTTTTCTTTCTTTCTGCACAAAGACCAAATAAAGGGAAGGTAAACATTTTTTAAAAAAGAAAATGCTGGAGGATTTTGCATACAACCCCCCCCCTTAAATAATATATAAATAAAAATAAATCCAAGAAGAGTTTGACCTTGCTAAATAGAGCCACATGAAAAAAATAATAATCATTTTGAATATATCTCTTCAAGCCTGACAAACCTGACAGGCTGTTTCCTCTGCATCCAAGCTTGACTCTTGCCAGTGCATTTAAGGAGATCTGGCAAGGGGGAAAAGAGGCATATAAACCACACGATTCATTTTTGTGCTAACCAGATGGTAGTTTGGTTTTTTTTTTGGGGGGGGGGGAACTGATGCAGTTGTAGCTTTCTATTCTCTCTCTCTCTCTCTCTCTCTCTCTCTCTCTCTCTCTCTCTCTCTCTCT
>JAXCMG010000089.1:3144345-3206076 GCA_034642415.1 Podarcis siculus | reverse complement strand
TCTCTCTCTCTCTCTCTCTCTCTCTCTCTCTCTCTCTCTCTCTCTCTTCAGCACAGCCTGCAAAAATAATTGTAAAGCAATACATATTGAGGTAACAACAACAACAGCAACAATTTCACATATGCACAGGTGTCTGACACCCTCAAGAATCACTGCCAATCAGGGTAGATAATACTAAGCCTCATAGACCAGTGACCAGACTCAGTATAGAGCAAGGTCCAATGTCTTTTCTACTTAAAAAACAACAGCAGCTGTGATCATTTGCCTCCTCACTGCAACCACAAATAGATCCTGTGCTAAAATGGCTATGAGACAACTCTTGTTTTTTTTTCTTCTACCCTAAAGTGTAGGGTTACAATTTGACCCTGAAAAGAATTAATTGGAAATCTCAAACTCCTTACGAGAACGCGGTTCCAGTTCTAGCTAATGGCATCGCAAGCCATATTTGCTTTGAAAATATGAAGAAAAACTGCGGGCTCAAAAAAAAAAGAATTGGTCCCAGAGTTTTCATCTCTTCAGGTCTAGTGGTTACTCCTACTAGCAATTAAATTGCCTGTCAGGAGTAAAACATTACTTTAAAAACAAAGGAGATGGATTACTGATAGCTGCTTGCTGTTTACCCCACTTCCAAGTGCTGACATTTAAGCTGGTTCTATTCCCCGACTCGCTCTAGCATTTTTCAAAACAAAGCAACAGTAAAATGGATGGTCCTTCTGTTCAGCTCAGCAGCTGCTGCTTCCCTTGACATTGCAAAGCGACGGCGTTGCAGGGCTTAAATTTTAAAGATTCAGGAGAAAAGCCTGAATGCATTTATTAGGCATTGTTTGTGTGTGTGGTTGCCTAGTGTTTGCCATAGGACCTTCCAGCTCCAGAAAGTATCAAACTTACCGTACTTTTGTTTTTCATACTTAAAGACTAAGGTAAAGGTAAAGGGACCCCTGACCATTAGGTCCAGTCGTGGCCGGCTCTGGGGTTGCGGTGCTCATCTTGCTTTATTAGCCGAGGGAGCCGGCGTACAGCTTCCAGATCATGTGGCCATTATGACTAAGCCGCTTCTGGCAAACCAGAGCAGCGCACGGAAACACCGTTTACCTTCCCGCCAGAGCGGTACCTTTTTATCTACTTGCACTTTGATGTGCTTTCGAACTGCTAGGTTGGCAGGAGCAGGGACCGAGCAACGGGAGCTCTCCCCGTCACGGGGATTTGAACCGCTGACCTTCTGATCGGCAAGCCCTAGGCTCTGTGGTTTAACCCACTGGTTTCCAAATCAGCTCACACTTAAGGCTCCACCAGACTTCCTTTTGCATTTTCCAGGCACAGGCCTGAGCGTTTGTCGACCCACAGCTTTCCCTGGGAAAACTCACTGTTTGCCACTGAATTGGAACAAAAGGCAATCAGGTTTTCAGCAGATTGCAGTTTGTTCCAATTCAGTGGCAAGTGGTGGGTTTCCCCAGGGGAAAATGGTGGGTCAAAAAAACAACCCAAGACCACTAGGATTGGGACCTGAAGTCCAGACCTGCGCCTGGAAAGTGTGGCACAAAAGGAAGTCTGGTTGAGCCCTTAGCTGATGTAAATCCAGGAGTAGAATTGCAGGGCAATGACCGCTCCCCACATTAAATGGGGGCGCCCTTTGCGTGGTTGCGCATAGCCCCCTGGACCCTATGCGGCACCATTAGCACAGGCTTGGCTTCGCCTTCTCCGAGGTGGGATACCTGGAGGTCTCCGCCTACCTCAACCCAATCCTGCCTGGGGAGGTGTTGCCAAGGTGATCAGGCCAGGTAGGGGGAGGGACTACCTGCCCACACAATAGGGGACGGATCTTACCTGGGAATCATCAGTTGGCTCCAGAGCTTCGCCCACCCTACCCACCCTCAGTTCAGACTTCTTTTGCACGTTAACCTTTTCTCCACAGGTATGTGGGTGCTGCTACGTCAAGGTCGCTGTTGAAGGGCTGGAAAGGAATTCTCCTGCATTGGCAGGTTTGCCTTTCCCGTAGCAAAACGTCACAACTTTGGCGGTATCAGTTCTTGGGCGGAATCCTTTAGTCTAGCTTCCCTAAATTGGGGGTGGGGCATGCAGTGGTGACCCCCCCTGTTTGCGGCGGCGATACCAGGGTTCCCCGCTAAAGGGGTTGTTTTGAGGGGAGGCCTAGAGATTGTTATTGCTCTCCCCTGCGACAGCAGTGTAACGGGGGCGGGCTCTCTCCGCCTGAACATATGTTCTCCAGAGCCAGCCCATCCCCCCCCACTGGATAACCCTGATGTTCCTCAGATCCCCGGTGGGGGAGTGGGAGGGATAAATGCCCAGTGCCTGAGCCAAGGTCTACCCACATCTGAAACATAAGAAAGTTGTGGCCAATTTTAATCCCATAGCACGTTGTCTTGAGTCATTATTCCACACGGGGGCCGCCCAGGGTTTGGGGGACTCTGCCTGTCCACACTATGGTTTATTCTGCTTGGAGAGATGTTTATTTGGAAGACTAGGGGCATTTCCAGCTGACCTCTTTATTCAGTATTCATTGTGATTGGTTTGCAGGGAGGTTAGATGACAATGTTTCAAAGCAAGTGATATCACACAGCATTCTAGTGCATTTTCCAGTTACTTTCCTTACTGCGAAATAACACACACACCTCAGAAAAACCCTTGATTTGGGGTGAAAGTGGTTTGTTGTACAAGACCTCCCAATCAACTCTCCTGCCTAGCAAAACTGAATAATATTTTATCAAACACTTTCTGCTAAGAACTTACTCAAACTTTAAGATTGGCACCAGAGAACTTGATCTCTGGCCTGTCATTTGTTAGGACAAGTTTGGCAGGATCAGGTCTTTCTTAGTGGTAGTGCTGAGATGGCTGAACTCTCTTCCTAGAAAAATCCATCAAGTTTCTGCTCTGGACAAGTTTTGAAAACCTATTGTGGGTGTTGTAGCATAGGCAGGGGTTTGGACTAGATGGCATTTGCTATTCCTGCCAAGGGCTTGGAGAACCTTTTGGCCTGCCAAATGTTGCCAAACTACAACTCCCATCAGCCCCTGCAAAATGGCCAATGGCTAGGGATGATGGGAGTTGTAGTTCAGCAACTTCTGGAGGTTCCCCACATGTGGTATATAGCATTGCAGTCATGTGTGTGAAATATGAATCAAATGGATTCTCTCAGACATGATCCAGTCCTCTTAGCTGACTATACCAAGTGCTGTCTCTCTTGTCTCCTCTCTCTCTCTCTCTCTCTCTCTGTGTGTGTGTGTGTGTGTGTGTGAGAGAGAGAGAGAGAGAGAGAGAGAGAGATAGAGATAGAGAGAGAGATTGTGGATTGCTATTTGATGGTGCCTTCCATCAATATGATGTCCCTTCTGGAAAGTTTGCATTCCTGATGATAGATCATCACTGCTATGTAAACTTGTTGCTATGTATATTGTTCACATGGAGAATACTTTCATATTAACTGATATACCAACGTAAATTCTGGGGTAGTACACTATTCATAAGAGGACTGTACCATGCCAGGAAATGCTTGTCTGAGTCAGCCATGAATGTGAGAGAGGGGCAGTTCTAGAATAGTGTCTTTCAAAGGGTGTGGCGCCTGCACTGGTGTGGCAGGAGAGGATGGCAAATGTGGCAGGAAGATTCAAGGGCAATCAATATTATATTGTGGGAATGATTCATGTTCGTACATAGATGGATTTTTATTTATTTATTTACTTACTTACTTACTTACTTTCTGAATGTTCCATGTTCACATCATACAGTAGTTGCGTTCCATCTTATAAATCAAGCACCGTTATGAGTTGTCTCTTTTCCTTTCCCAATATATTCCTTATCAATAACAAATTTGATGTGGCGCGAGCAGAGTTTTATTCTGAAAATGCGGTCCAGAGGAAAAAAAAGTTTGAGAACCACTGTTCTAGAATGATAGCAAATCCTTCTGATGGATACCCTTAGCAACCACCACATATCTTTGTTCCCAATCTGCATTAAAGGTTACATGAATATATAATACCAAAAAACAAACTCCCTGAATAATAAATATATTAAACACCGAAACAGCTCCTCAGGAGTTGTTTTCAGTCACTTGGGTAAATAATGCATGTTTTATAAATGGATCCTCCCCTACTTTTTCCTCCAGCATAGAAATTAAGTGTAGTTATTAAGCACCGAATGCTTCCTTTAAAATGACATTCAGGGAACAGACTCAATCCCAAATGCCAAGGAAGTTTCACAAGCAATGTTCACTTGCACATCAAAACCTTTCTGACACCTTCCATGTTATGGAACTTGTAGTTTTTCAGTTCAGGTGTCACAGAATCACAGAATTGGAAGGAGCCCCTATGTTCTCCTACAATCTGGGATGGTTGTCCTCATCCACCCAGGGCACAGCTTCGGAAGGGATGCACATGGAGCGGTGAGGGAGGAAGGGGACTCTTGCCTAGCCAGCCAGATCAGCCGAATCAACCCTGGTGATCAATGGGGTGACAGATGTCACAGCCAGATCACCCTCACATCCAAAAGGAGCCACTCTGGTCAGGAAGAAAGAGAGTGCAAGGAGTTTTGATTAAAAAACAATGACAAAGAATGCTTTGTGCACCCGCATCTAATCTTACAGCTTTCAAAAATTTATTTATTAGTGCGTGCTTTGCTTTTTGTCAATCTATCGAAGAATAAAATAAAATAAACTCGGAATTAAGAGGCTTTCTCAGGATGGTGGTACAGTGGTTGTGACACTCACTCTTCCTCTGATAGGAAATGCTCTGTGGTGGGGGGGTGTGACAAAAATGGTGGGGGGATTAAGGAGGGTCAGTTGCGGGGAGTGAGAAATGTCCCTATTTTCATCTGGTGGCTATTGGAAGATATGTAGCAACCTCTGACTATTAGCCATGCTTGCTGAGGCTGATGAGACTTGCCTGAGGGGCACAGGAACTCTTGGGGAGAAGAGAGGAAGGGAAGTCCTTGCACAAACTGGACAACTTCATTGCATACAATGGATAATTTTTGAAAATGTTGTGTTTGTATGTTCATATATCTGCATTTGGGATTTGGGTGGTGCTGTGGTCTAAACCACTGAGCGTTTTGCGTTTGCTGAACAGAAGGTCGGTGGGTCGAATCCCCATGATGGGGTGAGTTCCCATTGCTCTGTCCCAGCTCCTGCCAACCTAGCAGTTTGAAAGCACACCAGTGAAAGTAGATAAATAGGTACCACTGTGGCAGGAAGGTAAACAGCATTTCCGTGCACTCTGGCTTCCGTCATGGTGTCCCATTGCACCAGAAGCGGTTCAGTCCTGCTGCCCACATGACCCAGAAAGCTGTCTGTGGACGAATGCCAGCTCCCTCAGTCATCTTTGACTGGACTTAACCCTCCAGGGGTCCTTTACCTTTACAAACAGGCAGCAAATTAGCATCCTGGAAACGCCGGCGTTTTAAAATTAAAAAGAGAGCCTGCCACCTTCATGGCTGTAAGGAATTGCTCAGACATTTACAGTGGTACCTCGGGTTGCATACACTTCAGGTTACATATGCTTCAGGTTACAGACTCCGCTAACCCAGAAATAGTGCTCCAGGTTAAGAACTTTGCTTCAGGATGAGAGCAGAAATTGTGCTTGGTGGCGCGGTGGCAGCAGGTGGCCCCATTAGCTAAAGTGGTGCTTCTGGTTAAGAACAGTTTCAGGTTAAGAACGGACCTCCGGAACGAATTAAGTACTTAACCTGAGGTACCACTGTATTTAGAAGCACGTTCCCACATATATGCAAAGGTTCTGGGAGAAAAGTACTGGGAGAAAATATTTGCCTCTTCATCCTCACAAAATCCATCCGACAAAACGGAAAGAATTTCACAGCTGCAGCAGAAGCATACAGGTGTGAGTGCATTTTAATGTGCTTGAATCCTTAAATGGCGTGTTTGGAACCAGGGTAGCATTAATTGTTCTCCTCGAGTTCTAAATAGCACAGCAGACATCGGAGTTCTCGAGGAAACTGAGAGAAACGTTTGCCAACTTCCAAACTTGAAACAATTACCTTAGCTGAGAGGGAATTGCTTACGCTTGCTTCTCTCAGGTTTCTCTCTCATTTTTTTTTAAAGGGAGCACACAGGCAAGAAATCACTTCTTTCTGAGCCGTGGGAGCACTGTCTCTTTTTCTCAGCTCCCCCACGAGCATGGCAAGCAGGGGGCTGGGGCGGTTAAGCTCCAACTGTCAAAGAATCATAGCGATTTTGCCGAGCACAGCAGGGAGGCAGTAAGACTCCAAGCTGTTCTCAGTCAGGAGGGGAAGTGTTCTTTAGTCTCAGTTTTCCAACAGTTGCAGCAGGAAAGGGAAGTGAAGTGGATGCGCTGAGCTTGAATCTTCTCTCTCTCTCTCTGTCTCTCTCTGTCTCTGTCTCTGTCTCTGTCTCTCTGTCTCTGTCTCTGTCTCTGTCTCTCTCTCTCTCTCTCTCTCTCTCTCTCTCTCTCTCTCTCACACACACACACACACACACACAGAGCATTTTGAGAACACAGGTTTCTATTGTAGCCTTATTAATCCACGGGTAGGAATAATTGTTGCACCCGAGCAGAGACAAAAGGAGCCAAACGACACCAAGGGGTTAATCCAGAGAAAGAGCGTTTTATTCTGCCATCCAGAGGGGCAGAGGCACCTGTGTGAATCAGTTCACAAAAGACAGGCCGCACCAAAACCATTTTACAAGCAGGTTTTATCCTTTTTCCCAAACCCCTTTTTCCTCTTCCCCTTCACAGATTCTTACATAGAAATGTTGCTTTTCGTTCTCTGACTCTGTTCCCGGAAGTATGTTGCAAATCAATGTACCAGGACAAGGTTATCTTGGATCTGGGAAGCGAAAAGCTTTTCTGTTCTCAGCTATGGGTTTGTTACAGCGTTTTTGTTACAGAGAGGACTGCTTAGCTCATGCTTTTTGTCTTAGAGGAATATGCAGTTTTAAAAATGCGTATGCCGAGGCCTGGCTGGGGGGGGAATTCACAAACAGTTTTTTAGGGCTTTCTGGGGTAACCCTAACTGTACCCCTTCACTATGACTAAGAAAACTACCCTCTTTGAAGAATGCCTATGTTACCATCCCACTAATCAGGGATGGGAAACCTCAAAAACCAGCTGCTCCTGGGCTTCTTTTTATGGTTCTAATAATAATAAATAATAAATAATAATAATAATAATAATAATAATAATAATAATAATAAGGTCCATAAGAACCATTCACACAAAATAGGTTCTCTTTGTATCTCAGGAATGTGTGACTGACTCACATTTTCTGCCAGAGGGTGCTCAAAGTGATGTTAATGGCTGCTGCTTCTATTTTTTCAAAGCAACTACGTATAGGTAGCCTTAATATGTTTTAATATGTGGGAGTGGAGACGCGGAAGGAGCATCTCCATCCCCATCACTCAGCCTGGACACTGAGGGTCTTCTGATGGTTCCTTTACTTCAAGAAGGGTAGCTACAGGGACCCAGGTAGAGGGCCTTCTCGGTAGTGGCACCCGCCCTGCAGAATGCCCTCGCTTCAGATGCCAAGGAGATAAAGAACTGCATAACTTTTAGAAGACATCTCAAGGCAGTCCTGTATTGGGAAGTTTTTTATGTTCGACGTACTATGTTTTAATATGTACTGTAATATGTACTGTAAGCCACCCAGAGTGGCTGGGAAATAAAATAATAATAACAATAATAATAATCTAGGGTGCCCCTATTTTCAGAGAAATGTTGGAGGGTATGGAGTGAGTTCACATGATAGCTTGCCAATAACAGAGTGTCTTATGCTTCATTGTCCCCGACCTGTGACAGAGGTCTCAAACAGCCAAGCCTTCAGGTTAGAATGGTTACAATAATTTTTTGGAAATTATTGTGATCGTGTGGATCCCTTCTACGCTTCCCCTGTGACTTTCTGCTTCAAATAACTACCTTATTGCAAGAAACTTGGCAGAAAGAGTGCTGTATGACTCAACTTTATTGTGAAAAGAGTGACTCAAATGTTTTATAGTCTGACAGAAGTTTCCGGCCAAGCTGAAATGTATGAATATACAAGGAGCTAATTTTTATTTATTTTTTTAATCCCGGCAACAACTTTGCATTGCAATACAAATACTTTAATGCTGAGACGATGAATAAGTAATGCTGCTGACGAATGCAGAAATGGTCGGTGGAGGTTATGGAGTTTTGGCTGTTAGGAGTTGAGTGTTAAGCGTTTACTTTCAACTGCACACAGTGGTTATCTGTTACCCTCTCTTCTCCTTCTAAATACCCCCAGGTGACTTAGGGAATAACAGCACCCAAAGGGAGGAGAAGGGTTTTTTTTTTCCATCAGGAAAAGCATAAACACTCGCAGTGCCACAGCAATCTGTTAGAACTATTTTGGATACTTCCCATAGTTGTGGGTTTAAGACAGCATCATATTCTTCAGATGTACTAACTCCCTTTGCATCAGATACAAACCATAATCAACTTCATTGGGCTGGTCATGTTGTGCGGGTGTCTGATTATCGTCTTCCAAAGCAACTACTCTCTATTCCCAACTTAAAAATGGAAAGCGTAATGCTGGTGGTCAACAAAAGAGGTTTAAAGATTCTCTCAAGGCAAATCTAAAAAAATGTATTATAAACACAAACAATTGGGAAACACTGGCCTGCGAGCGCTCCAGTTGGAGAACAGCCTTTTACCAAAGGTGTCATGGGCTTTGAAGATGCTCGAACTCAGGACACAAGGGAGAAACGAGCTAAGAGGATGGCATGCTTGGCAAACCCTCACCGTGATCAACTCCTGCCTGGAAACCAATGTCCCCACTGTGGAAGGACATGTGGATCCAGAATCGGCCTTGGCAGTCACTTATGTGTTTATGGAAGACAATCTTACTCGGCTATGAGTGACCGGCAAAGAAGAAGAAGATTCACCCTAAAGAGCTACAATTCTCTGAGTTGTTTAACAACCCATTACTCTTCCAAGATAACTCTAACGTGATGGTGTACAGGTGTACTGGGAAATGATATACAAAGAGATGTGGGTGTCTTTTTTAAAAAACAAACAAGCAAACAAACATTTCCCCCCCCCCAACCAGAGGCATTTCTTCTGGGAATGGTACAGAGAGAAGTACCCAGGAGTCAGGAAAAAATATTTATGTATGCCACAGTTCAGATCTTGTTAGCCCCCAAATGGCGGGTGAGTGAGGTTCTTTAAAAGGAGCGTTGGCAATTAAAAATGACAGAATATGCATAGTTGGCGGGTCTAACAAGTAAAATAAGAGAGTAAGAAGATCTCTTGCTCTATATAAAGAGGAGTGGAAAAGCTTTGTGGAGTATCTGGAAAAAATTATAAACAAGTGATTATAAACAATATATATATTAAACAATATATATTATAAACAATATATATATTAAATATATTAATTAATATATTTAATATATATATATATTAAATTATAAACAAATTATAAACAATATATATATTAAAGGAAGAATAAGGGGAGAAAGTGATCTAAATGGATATATAAGAATATGCAGGGATGGTGGGAAAATTCAAGAAACCTTGGAAGAAGGAAGTTGTTGAATGTTTTTATTAAAAGAAAGATATTAATGGTGGAGATGTATATTTGAATGTGAATGTGATTTTGGAAATGATAATAATGAAAATTATAAATATATTTTTTTTAAAAAAGAAAAAAAGAATAGCCAATAAGTACCAAGAGCAAAGTTTGAAGGGTGTGCTATCTCTGTGTTTCATCATATCATATAATTACAAGTTGTGTTTTAATTAACCAGGCCTAAGCCCAGACTTTGCCAGTGAATAGAGGCATTTTATCAGAGTTATCTTATTCTTGTGGACTGCATAACAGTTCATCTTCAATATACTCTACCTTATGGGATGTTTCAAGGTACAGGTGATTAGATTTATTACAGTTTTCTCATTTTATAAGCTATTACCACTTTAGGCCCAGGAAAAAAAAATGCATTTTAAACTATTTAGTTTATAGGCAGATAAATTATACATGTATTAACTCTATTTATTTCTTAATGTAAAACTAATGGAATAATTGAATTATTGATAAGACATTTCAATGTAATTACATAAATTTATGGCAGACAGAAACACTACTTGCGGCTATGGGGTGTGAATGAGCGAGCCTGTGTGTGGTATCTGGCAAACAAAAGGGAAGAGAAGGCAAATCTATTCTGAAAGGCTTTGCTTGCGTCCAGATATAGTATGGATTACTGTGTAAAGGACAAAGAAGGCAAGGCAATTCTGTTTGTTTAATCTGAATGCAAGCTAATGCAGCTTTTTCCAGATTCACCAAGCAGCTGCAGCTTTCATAAAGTTCGGACATTTTCACCAGAGGTGCTGCACCTGTGGACCTCCAGAAATGTTGGACTTCAACTCCTATCAGCTCTAGACAGCATCATCAGTGGCCAAGGAGGACTGTGGCCAGGGATAGCTACTTTAGCAGGACCACAGTTTCCCATACCCTGATTTACACAAACATTCTAAAAGGTCTGTGAAGATAGGACCCCTTTCCTTGTACCGAACTCATCAGCATACAATTATGGTTGGGGCTGCAAATGTAGTAAAGCTTATGTTCAGATTATGATTTGTATCTGGTGCTTCTTCTTCTTTGGCGATCACTCATAGCCAAGTAAGATTGTCTTCCATGAACACAGTTTTAACGGTGAGTCTGTAAGTGATGCAGCTCAGACTTTTTTTGCCTTGGTCCTAGATGTCCTAGCCTAGCCACTGCTGCCATGCCTGCTCCAAATTAGCTATGGGTCAAGTTAGTATGATCACATTGTCTAGGCGTCAGCTTCCCCAAAGAATCCATGTCCTACTGGCACCACCATTTGGGGAGTAACCCATCCCTTGGTGTTACTCACAGTCTCTCTCTCTCTCTCTCTCTCTCTCTCTCCTGCATCAACTCCTATAGGGCTTCCAGAGGCAGTGGGTGGAGTAGCTGGAAACCCCCCTCTGTAAGGCAGTGTTACTATATAAGGGACATTGGAATAAGGGAAGACCTGGATGGTCTACAATATATTGTAGAGTTGGAAGGGTCTATGAGGACCATCTAGTCCAACCCCCTGCAATGCAGGAATCTTTCAACCAATGTGGGGCTCGAACCCCTGACCTTGAGATTACAAGTCTCATGCTCTACGGATTGAGCTCTCCCTCAAGGGAAAGGAGGGAAATAGCTCTACCAAGCCCAATGATGATCCCTCTGTTCTTCCCATGCTATTTCCAGAAGAAATTTTAGACAGCAGATATGGAGCAGATCAAAAAGTTTGACCAAACAAATACAGCTAATTTCCACCACAATGAGTCATTAAGTTCTTGAAACTACTGAGCATCATTATTCCAGAATCCAGACACCATGTATAGCATCTTCGAAGCCAAGGTGTGCACCTGAGACTCGGCTGACCTGGGTTAAGCCCCAGTCACTCACCAGGCCATTATAATTCCAAAAAAGAAAACATTATGGATTAGATGCTTCCAATTATTCCTCTGCTTGCTGGGTACATATCGTTGTTTTCATTCCTATGATTATGACAGGTCAGTAGCGACAGAACCCGGAGGAGCAGTCCTTCTGATCGGAGGACAGCACTTGATTAAAAAGTTGCAGCCACACCATTTTCTGCAGAGAGCAAAGAGAAAAAGAGAGAACTGGGCATGATTCCAGGACGGAAGAATTGGTTAAAAAGCCAGAGGTATCCAGAATATTTTCACAGTATAGCAGCATCCTTCCTCACATGTTCCTCCTCCCTAAGAATAAATTTTCATTTTTTTAGACTGCTGTGCCAAAGAAATGAATAGCTGGCCTAATTGGACAGGCATCGCAAAGGAAAGAGGCCCTGCATGTGAGGAGATCCAATGTATAATGCATGTTTGATTTATTGCCCTTCTGCCCTCTTCTGTGTTGCCGGCTCACTTAATTTGCTTGGTTTGGTTCGTTTGGTGTGACATGCATGTGGGAAGAACTGTGCAAAAGGAACAGAAGTGATTGTGGAGATGGATCTGACGGAGCAGAATGCAACGGTCAGATTGTTGAGTGGAGCACCTGGGCATGCACATATCTCACCTGTGATGAGGGAACTGCTCTCTGGTTAGCTACCTGGCCATGTTAAGCCATGCCTTGTTTCTAATTTATAAAGCCCTAAACAACTCAAGAGCAGATTACCTGAAGGACCACCTGCCCTCATATAGTCCTGTAAGGTAACATAGATCATCTGAAGGAGCGTCTCCACCCCCATCATTCTGCCCGGACGCTGAGGTCCAGCGCCGAGGGCCTTCTGGCGGTTCCCTCATTGCGAGAAGCAAAGCTACATGGAACCAGGCAGAGGGCCTTCTCGGTATTGGCGCCCGCCCTGTGGAATGCCCTCGCATCAAAGCGATAAACAACTACCTGACATTCAGAAGACATCTTAAGGCAGCCCTGTTCAGGGAAGTTTTTAATGTGTGACATTTTAGTGTATTTTTGGTCTCTGTGGAAGCCGCCCAGAGTGGCTGGGGAAACCCAGCCAGATGGGTGGGGTACACATAATAAATTATTTCTATTATCTGGGGGAAATTCTACTCGTGGCATTTAAAGCCCCCCTTCGCTTCCTTTCCTGTTCACGCCTCTAAATAATTCTTGCTCGCCTGCACATCACGGGATGGGCTATTTCCAGTGGCCCTCTCTCTGAGTCCGAGCTTAAACTGTCAGTCTGTGTCTTCCCCCTTGAACTCCCCCCTTCCTTCTCCTTGTTCTGGGAGCTCAGGCTTCTACTGCAACTAGGCTGCTCCTCCCTCGTTCCACATTCCTGCCTAATTACCTCCTCCTGTCTCTCCAAGCTCTCCCCAATGGGACGCAGCTGACAGTTCCTGGGCAACCGGCTGGGAGTCACTGGCAGCAGCCTGACACTAGGTCAGTTGGTTAGAGTGTGGTGCTGCTAATGCCAAGGTTGCAGGTTCAGTCCTCGTATCGGACAGCTGCATATTCTTGCATTGCAGGGAGTTGGACTAGATGACTCTCAGGGTGCCTACAATTCTATGATTCTTTTTTTTTAAATAAATATTTTATTGAAATTTTTAAGTTACAATATAATAAACGAACAAAATTATATCAAAGCATAACATATTTTCTTATCTTCTTATGACCTCCTCACATCTCCCGCGCCTACCTTCCACGTTAAGAAAAAATTTAATCCAGCAAATTATCACCTTACTTCCATCCTTACTGTCTAATTATCAATTAAATTTCACCAAATATTTATCCAAAATAAATTTTTTTTTCTTACATTTTAACTTATCTTCCTACTTCACTTCATCTATTTTAATGGTGCCAAATTGTTTATAATCAAGCATCCTGCTTAGCATTCGTACAGTTTACAATGTTTTTGCAAGTAAATCTTAAATTTTTCCCAATCTTCTTCTACCTTCTCCTCTCCCAGATCTCGGATTCTGCCGTACAATTCTATGATTCTATGTCTTCTAAAGACATAGGGCCATATCCAACACTAGCACAGCAGAGATCTGCTTGCACAAGAGAGCCAGTGTGGTGTAGTGGTTAAAAGCGGTAGTCTCGTAATCTGGGGAACCGGGTTCGTGTCTCCGCTCCTCCACATGCAGCTGCTGGGTGACCTTGGGCTAGTCACACTTCTTTGAAGTCTCTCAGCTCCACTCACCTCACAGAGTGTTTGTTGTGGGGGAGGAAGAGAAATGAGAATGTTAGCTGTTTTGAGACTCCTTAAAGGGAGTGAAAGGCGGGATATCAAATCCAAACTCTTCTTCTTCTTCTTCACAATGCTTTTTCATCTCCTCTTCCACGCAGTCCCCACTCCCAACCCATGTACCCTCAAAATCGGTTGGAGGACCCTCCAGAGCAGATTTTGAGGGCATGCAGAGAGAGGAGAGGGAGAGAAAGCCCCATTGCATGAGTTGAACTTTATGCGCAGCATTATCCCCCCCCCCCGGCTTTCCATGACCCATAAGATTAGACCCTACTCTCAATATATTTCTGCTTTTAGGATACTGTTCTGCTTTTATCTTCATGTTTTCGTACATCACTTAGAGATTTCGCAACATTAAGCAGTTCAAAAATGCTTTTAAATAAAAAAAAATCAAAAATCTGGATTGGAGTCCCTTTGCCTCCCTACAGTGGTACCTCAGGTTAAGAACTTAATTCGTTCTGGAGGTCCGTTCTTAACCTGAAACTGTTCTTAACCTGAAGCACCACTTTAGCTAATGGGGCCTCCAGCCGAGCAATTTCTGTTCTCATCCTGAAGCAAAGTTCTTAACCTGAGGTACTATTTCTGGGTTAGCAGAGTCTGCAACCTGAAGCGTCTGTAACCTGAGGTACCCCTGTATCTTTGCCACTTCATTGGCGGATTACAAATATGTGAAGGGGCACTTCGGTTTTTTGGAGGGGCAGGGATGTAAACAGGATATAACTGCTGTTGCAGTGAGGAGGCAAATGCTCACACGGTTATTTTTTTGAAAGTAGAAAAAAAACACAGGAACATAAGGAAATTTATACTGGCTCAGACCACTGTTCCATCTAGCGCAGTATTGCCCCCACTGAGTGGCAGCACCTCTCAAGGGTTTCGGATTGGGGTTTCCCCAGCCCTAACGGGAGATGCCAGAGATTGTACCATGAAGCAGATGGCCTCTACTGAGCTTTGGCCCTTCCTACTTACTTACTCACTTGTGAAGGATGCTAAGCTTTAACGTTTGGAATTTACTGGGAAAGTAACTATTGCAAATTTGGAAGTGGGTTGTGCCTGCGAATGCATCTCCTCACATTCTTTTTCTGCCTGACTTGGTGACTTCAGATCCCTGTAGAACAGTTATCTTTCTGTGAGTAGGAATTTGCAGTGGGGACCCCCCATTTTGTTCTAGTCTAAGAAATGTCTGTGCCAGTGCTGAGAACTGGACTGTGCGGAATAATGTTTTTTAGCTAAGAACTACCAGTTGGCCAATGTTATTTTAGTCAATTAGCTATCATGCTTTTTGATTCCAGAAATGAATTAATTAACTGACTGAAATAAACAACCCAGATGACCATTTAAAATATTAGCGTAGGCATTTTCTTAGTCAACACAGAAAAAAAAATCACTTATTGTTGAAAAATTCATCTAAAAGCATGTTCATCGAAGCAAGAAATTCGTACCATTTATGGCCATGACACTACGACTGAATGATACTTCATTTAAATTTGATTAAAAGATTCATTTCCCCCCTTCAGGTAAGCTACCAATTGATCAGGGTAAGGCTTTCTTACATAAATCCATTGTCTCAATATTTAAACATCCATGGATTACCCATAGAGTGCTTGTATGCTATATTACAAGTTCTGCAAATATTGAAATACGGAACAGCTACCCAAATCATAGATGCTGAAACACTATTTATGAATCAGTGAAATATAGACTGTGCATGAAACAAAGCAATTATTCTAACTCAACAGAAATGTGAGGGACAAAGAGCAACTCTAAATCTGAGTGTTATTTGAAATGAACCCTGTAGAATGGGGATTTGGGTTTGAAAAGTTCACAGTGACACAGTCCTGGTCCAATCTTGTAAAGAACCACATTTGCCCACACAAGAGGCACTCTCCCCCAGCATGCAAAGATCATCGCAGGGAGTGTCTGCCTTAGCACTTAGACATGATAGATGTTGAGAGACCTTTTGAGTAACAGTATCTTTGTTGCTGAAATATTCTCTGGGTTTCAATGCTCAACGGACCCCACTGAATGTTTTTTATGACGATCTGTAATATTTTAATTTTTAGAAGTGATGTGAACGTCTTAGCAGACTGCTGGCAATCCTCTTGCCATGTTTCCCCCCATTATGTCTATAACACGGAACTTAATGGTTTTAATTATTGATAGCTTTTATGTTGATTTTGTTGTTATTTGCTTAATTTAATTCAGCTGCCTTGAGTGGTCCTTTGGCTTCAAAAATTGGGTGAAAATCCTTAAGAGAGAGGAGAGGTCTGCAAAAGTACAGTGGTACCTCAGGTTAAGTACTTAATTCATTCCGGAGGTCCGTACTTAACCTGAAACTGTTCTTAACCTGAAGCACCACTTTAGCTAATGGGGCCTCCTGCTGCTGCTGCGCCGCCGGAGCACGATTTCTGTTCTCATCCTGAAGCAAAGTTCTTAACCTGAAGCACTATTTCTGGGTTAGCGGAGTCTGCAACCTGAAGCGTATGTAACCTGAAGCGTACGTAACCTGAGGTACCACTGTAGTGCTAGTGGAACATGGATAATATAATAAGAAGAATATAAGGGTTAATATAGGTTGTCAGGTTTCAGTCTTTTGCATAGGGTGCTGACACAAAATAATACGGCACCATTGTTGTTGTTGTTGTTGATATGAGGCATGCCACTGAAGGGCTCTCTAGTGCTTCTTTTAACTCTGAAATCTGAACTGCATCGTTTTATATTTGAACAGGGTTATTTCATTTTCTCTCCGTCTCAGAGCCTTTGCGTGGAAATGCTGCTGCCTGGAAACGTTTTGCTCAGAGCAGCTTTAAGCTTTCCGAACTTGCCCACTACTTTAGAATTTTTCTTTATTAGGCTAACATTTCATGCACTTTCCAATAAAGGAAAATGAAAACAGTGACTTCTTTTTTTTTATGGGAAATGCATTTCTGAAAGGCGTTCAATAGAAGCATCATTAGGCTAATCAATAACCCTAAAAAGAATAAAGATCCTGAGTTCAGATGTTCCTACTTTCCTGCTGCCTATTGCATTTTCGTAAGTAGTCTATCGATGAAACATGCTAGTATTTGAGTTTTGAAAAGCAATTGTGGCTTGTTAGAAAATAAACTGTCCATATTTTCCATCATTCTCGGTTTCACTGAGCAGCTGGAGAAAATGCTGGCTTGCATATTTCTTGCCAATGTTTGCTCTCACATACTGAGATACAGCATCCGTTAGGTCATCTGGGATGTACCACTGTTAGTAAACAGTGCAATTGCAATCTAGCTTGCCCTTATGGGCACATAAATGGATCATGGACAAATAACGGAGGGGCTTTTGACAGAGAGCAGCTCTCTGAGTACCCCAAATGTCCAAAGCTCGTCGATGTGGAGTATTGGTGTTTGCCTGTTCCTCTTTCAGGGGGGTAGGTGAATGTACAGAACTAAACATGTACTTATCTGCTTTGAGATCTGTTGCCTCAGTCTAAACCCTATCTCCATGTTGTGCTCACTGTGCCATGTGCAATACACTGATCTATCTTCTTTCTTTATTTCCAGGTAAGAGGAGACAGGTAAGAGGAACGCGGGTTTAGACCACAGAGCCTTGGGCTTGCCGATCAGAAGGTCGGCAGTTCAAATCCCTGCCATGGGGTTAGCTCGCATTGTTCGTCCCAGCTCCTGCCCACCTAGCAGTTCGAAAGCACGTCAAAGTGCAAGTTAATAGGTACCACTCCGGAGGGGAAGGTAAACAGCGTTTCTGTGCACTGCTCTGGTTTCGCCAGAAGCGGCTTAGTCATGCTGGCCACATGACCTGGAAAAACTCTGTGTGGACAAATGCCAGCTCCCTCGGCCTATAGAGCAAGATGAGCGCGCAACCCCAGAGTTGTCTGTGACTGGACCTAATGGTCAGGGGTATCTTTACCTTTACCTTTAAGAGGAGACAATATTATTTGAAAATGCAGTGCACAGGGCAGTGAGGTCTAACTGCTGTAATCACAATGAAAATTTTGTGTTTGCATCCCCCACTTCAACTGTGTTTAGGCTAGTGGGGAGGGGGTTTCCATTAGTGCAGTGCTGGGGGCAATCTTCACAGTGATCATGGAGCAGGATGGCTGCAAACCTCTTCTCCCTGGCTGGGAAGGGAAGATCTCTCAGGGTGGTAGGGTAGGAGAAGAAAAGGAAGCACCCAGGTGGGAGAGTCCATCCTCTTTTGTGTGGTACAAGATTGTTGTTGTTGTTTAGTTGTTTAGTTGTGTCTGACTCTTTGTGACCCCATGGACCAGAGCACACCAGGCACTCCTGTCTTCTACTGCCTCCCACAGTTTGGTCAAACTCATGCTGGTAGCTTCGAGAACACTATCCAACCGTCTCGTCCTCTGTCGTCCCCTTCTCCTTGTGCCCTCAGTCTTTCCCAACATCAGGGTCTTTTCCAGGGAGTCTTCTCTTCTCATGAGGTGGCCAAAGTATTGGAGTCTCAGCTTCAGGATCTGTCCTTCCAGTGAGCACTCAGGGCTGATTTCCTTAAGAATGGATAGGTTTGATCTTCTTGCAGTCCATGGGACTCTCAAGAGTCTCCTCCAGCACTATAATTCAAAAGCATTGATTCTTCAGCGATCAGCCTTCTTTATGGTCCAGCTCTCACTTCAATACATCATTTCTGGGAAAACCATAGCTTTAACTATATGGACCTTTGTCGGCAAGGTGATGTCTCTGCTTTTTAAGATGCTATCTAGATTTGGGGACAAGATTAAGACCTACCTTTGAAAGAAGGCTCTCTTTTTTTCTCTCTCTCCTCCCTTTTTCTTTTGTTCCCTTTTCCTTTTTATTTAGATTAGTTTGATTTTTATTGTATTGTACCTTTAAAGGTTTCAATTAAAAATATTTTTTAAAAAACAAACAAACCTCCTCTCCCTGTGCTCTGTATGCCTGATGAGCATCACTTCTCGTGCCTGTAATTAAACAAAGATAAACAGCAACGATGTGATTGCCAGCAACACAATTAGCATCTCATGTAGTTAGAGCCTTGGAGGTAGGAAAATCAATAATGGAGCGTTGCCATTGACTTCAATGGGATGCAGATCACACCTTCTTTGAACCAGAATTTGGCTATGTGGTTCTCTCAAGTGGCCTCTAGCACATGAAACCATTTAGAAATGCAACATGTTCTTTGCTTCCCTAATAATTCCTTATATATTTCATCTGAGGAGTAGCGTCCTTCAAGATTGTTTTGAATCACACTTTAAGTAAAATCCGATGGCAGTTTGGAGACATTTGCTAAACCTCCATCCAAAATTGCACTCACCATCTCAAAAATATTTAAACTTCCCTCAAGAATCTCCATATTTTGTTTCCTTTTGGGGCAACTTTATCTAGTTTTGAAGATGTGAAAAAGACCACATCTCTCAGTGATGTGATGAAAGACAAGGAGTTTAAACCAGGAACCTAATCATAACAATAACTTGTGTTTTTTGGATTGGGAAACGGGGCTTAATTGAAAAACCATTGTGGGTGTTTTTTTTGGGGGGGATCTAGGTCTTCAGTTCTTTGATTTGACATTTCACTTACCGTATTTTTCGCTCCATAAGGCGCACCGGACCATAAGGTGCACCTAGTTTTTAGAGGGGGAAATCAAGGGGGGATTACCCCCCCCAGCACCAAAGAGCTTCCTGGGGCTGCCGGGGGAAGCCCGGGTCCCCCCCAGCCCCAAAGAGCAAAGAAGCCAAGACAGTGAGCAGGATCCATCCCACTGGCTGTCTTGGCTTCCTCTTTAGCCGCGTGCAACTTTCCGGCTGGGAGAGGCTGCATGCGACTAAAGAAACCAAAACAGCCAGCGGGATCCATCCTGCTGGCTGTCTTGGCTTGTGCCATAGCTGCGTGCAGCCTCTTCCCACCGGAGAGGCTGCGCACGGCTAAGGAAGCCAAGATAGTGAGCGGGATCCATCCAAGACTCTCCTGGCTTAGGTGAAAGGAACCTGAAGCCTCGGAGTGCAGCGGGAACTCACGCTGTGCTCCGAAGGCTTCAGATGGCTATCCCTGAAGCCTGGAGAGCGAGAGGGGTCGGTGCGCACGACCCTTCTCGCTCTTCAGGCTTCAGCGAAAGCAACGCAAAGCCTCTGGAGCGCGGAGGGAGCACTCCCTCTGTGCTTCGGAGGCTTCGCTTTGCTATCACTGAAGCCAAGGAGCCTGCATTCACTCCATAGGACACACAGACATTTCCCCTTGATTTTTGGAGGGGGAAAAGTGCATCCTATAGAGCGAAAAATATGATATTTTTGTACAAACACAGCCTCGTCCTATCTCTGTATTCCCCATCCTTGTGCTCTTCAGATGATTTGTTCTACAGCTTTCGTCATCCCTGAACCTTGGCCACACTAGTTGGGGGTGGTGGAAGTTGTAGTTTAAAATATCTGGATGGGACTGTGTTGAGAATGGCTGCCCTAGCTGATAATCCAAAGCTTGATTTGACTTTGAAAATAAATACATAGATCAGGGGTTGGGAGCTTATGACCCTCCAGATGTTGTTGGAATTCCATCATTCCTGACCATTGACCATGATGGCTGGCACTAATGGGAAGAGGAGTACAACAATATCAAGAGGCTTCCCCAACCCTGATTGAGATAATTATATATCACATTTCAAGAGCCCTGCCTTAATCCCATGTTGCAGATGAAGGGCTGAAGCAACAGTGATTTGCCAGAACCCATCTAATGTGTTTGTGGCTCAGGTAAAATTAAAATCTGAGACCCTTCAGCTTATGTAAATAATACCACTTAATTAAGAACTTCCAGGTTCATTTCAGTGAGAGAAAATTGAGTACATGAAGCATATCAAGGGGATATAATAGTCCTAATCTTTGACTGAATATTTCTGCCCAATAAAGATATAACAGAGAGGCCTATGTTTGTGGTTATATTATTACTCCCAGTCCTTTTCAGGGAGTGAGTCATAGAGACAGTAGCCTTTACGCATGGTCAGTGTTACCATCAGCAGAATTAATGATGTTGCTTGTGTCTCAAAAGATTTCATAGTCTCTCTTCCGCTGTCTACTGGAAAGCAATCAATATATGGCAGGATTATGTTTCTTTGGTACAGGATTTAGAAAACTCAAGTTATGTTCTGCTTTTATGCTTCACAACATGACCCCCCCCCCACTTCATTTCTCCTGTCTCTCAAAAACAGAACTCCAAGTATGTTCCAGGAGAGCAAGCTCAAGTCACAAAACTGTCTTAAAATTATCAATCTGGCATGATACAAAAACAATGTGAAGCAGTGTATGGACCTTTGTCCTTCAACAGAGCTACAAATGGGGACAAATAAGATTCTCATTCAGGACTCTCATTTGAGATCAACTTCCACACTTCACTTCATTTTCATGGTACGCCAGACCTATATTTTTGTGTTCAGTACCGCGAGGACCCTATGGACAAGCAGAAAGCTGTCTCTTTACAGACACCTTGCTGAACATGCAGATACTGGGAGATGGCCTTGTCCCATCTTTCATCCTATCCAGGTCTCAATGGATTATTTCGGGGTGTTACTCTTCTGATTCCTACCTCAAATGATTGTTTCTGCTTCTACAAACCTTGGGATTCTCCCTTGCCCGCTGTCCCCACCTTCTTGACTGTGGACAGTCCTGTTTCGACTGTGTAAGAATCCACATTCAGAAAATGAGTTCGCTCTATAAGTATATAGGATTATGAGGTATATAGGATAATGAGAACAAAGGCAGAGGAGCAGAGATAAGCAGAGGGCCACGGAAGTGGGAGCAGAGGTATGAAGGAAGTCAGCAAGGGCAGAGAAGAGAGAAAGGTGAGAGGACAGAGTGGGAAGGCAAATAGGAACTGGTAAGGAAGGGGTGAGGGGTGGTAAGAGAAATTACCTTAATAGGACTGCTGGTTTGGGTGGAGGCATAGATAGCAGAACTTCTATGTGATATTGTCCACTGATTCCTGTACAGTAGTACCTCGGGTTACATACGCTTCAGGTTACATACACTTCAGGTTACAGACTCCACTAACCCAGAAATATTACCTCGGGTTAAGAACTTTGCTTCAGGATGAAAACAGAAATCGTGCTCCGGTGGCACGGCAGCAGCAGGAGGCCTCATTAGCTAAACTGGTGCTTCAGGTTAAGAACAGTTTCAGGTTAAGAACAGTTTCAGGTTAAGAACCAACCTCCGGAATGAATTAAGTACTTAACCTGAGGTACCACTGTATAACCTTGCTATTGGGGAGAGGAGTTCCACAATGAAAGAGACTGAGTGCTGGACTCACTAGGATCTCTGAAGGTATCCTGGCATTCTGAGGATCCTTGGGACCTTGAGAGGAAGGTGTAGAATACTTCACAGCTTAATATTTCCAAAATGCCGAGATCAGGTGGAAATTGCTAGTGTGTGCCATCTAGTTACATAATGACATGTTGGACTAGAAGGGGAAATATGTGCATCAAGGCCTCACTCTTTTAAAAAAAACCCCATTCATTCCATAGAGTGGAATGAAATGTGTCACATATCTGAAACTTATATGCTCACCATATCATTTCTTTTTTCCTGCCTAATCTCGGATTTAAAAACCTTTATAGATGTTCACTTTCTGTGCTTCCCCACTACTTCTTACATGGAAATTACTTTTGTTTCATGGGTAGTTAATTATCTATATGCAAGTTGGCAGAGAGGCCCGCCTTCTTCAATAACAAAATATAAATACTTTCTGAGATTTTCCACCTCACAAACTTTTAAGAGGAAGCCTGAGGCATTTCATAGTGGAAGCATAAAAAAGATATACTTGTGTAAAAACCAGGAATTAAGGTTGAAAACCAACCCAGTTCCAGTGTTATTCCCATGCCCATCTTAAAACATTGCAACAAACTGAGCTTATACTAAAACACTCAACGATTCTTCATCTTAAAAACTAAATATGAATGTGATTAAGACTCTGGGACACACTTCCATTAACCTATGGCTACCAAAGTACATTCAACTCCCAGTCTCCAATCTCACTACTTTCCTTTTCAGGTACTTGGCTTTCCATATTGCATCATCATGTGCTGTCATTTTGTCAACAAAGCAGGAGCTCCTTTGGTTAGCTGCCTATCAGGGGCCCATCTTCTCTACCTCAATTTTCAGTGTTTTGCCTATGGGACACTAGGCTAGAGAACATACCACCTGGGTACCATTGCTCGCAGTCATGGCCTGGCATTAGAGAAAGTAAAGTGACTCCTCATGGGAGAAACTCAAGCGACTGGTTTAAATCTATTGGATTGTGAGGTTCATGGAATGGGTTGAATGCCATCTAGATAGAAAGATCAGGTAATGTATTGTTATGTACAGGTTATGTACTGTTATGTACAGTAGTTTTTCAACTCATCTTTTTTGTGCTTTTGTTGGTAGTTCTATGACTCTGCAACTGGGCTGAAGCAAATGGACACTTCCTTGGAGGTCCAGCCTCAGACAAGTACTCTGTGGGAGACTACCGATGGAATGATTAGGTCTCGTGGTGGCCCACTAAGCCACCAGACTTCAGGATATGTTAAGGAGGCACCCATATACAGTACATTACAAAAACACATATTCCAAGAGTGGGTCTCAAGCAACCTGCAGTGAGTCAGAGTTATACTATTATCCAACCTCTCTCTCTCTCTCTCTCTCTCTCTCTCTATATATATATATATATTCTATGGAATTGATTGATTCGGTAATGGGTTTTAAAATTAGTAGTATTAGGCTGTTTTACAGTCTATTCAAAACCAAAGTCACAAAACTATCGTAAAAGTCATGCTAAGTTGGTTTTATGTTTCCTTAGAATTGCTAATTTAAATTAATATCATTCTTTCTCGATATAGTTAGACCCTAGGAAGGTCCCTGTAGTCCCTGAAGTGATATGTTGTTTACTCAGTATAAGTTTGCTTTGCTATATAATCGCATTTGTTGGGGGGGGGGGGGGGGGGCGCGGGGGGGGGGGGGGGGGGGTCTTTTTCAAGCCAAAGGACCACAATCCATCCTGAGCAACCATCTGGGAGCTGGTTTCTACCTAGTAATTTCTCTATTGAGGCAAGTAAGTGTGATGTAGTAGTTCAGAGTGTTGGACAAGGATCTGGGAGACCAGGGTTGAAAGCCCACTCATTCATGAAGGTCATTGGGTGACCCTGAGCAAGGTCACTGTCTCTTAGCCTAACCAATGTCACAGGGTCCTTGTGAGGATAAAACAGGGAGAGAAAACCACACACACCACCTTCAGCTATGTGAGATCTTACAAAGCAAATAAGAGAAATAGCCACAATTCAAGACCCCATCCCATCCAGGCCAAAGCCCCTGAAGAGGGCATGCAGCAGGACCTTGGAGGGTATGGGCTCAGATGAGAGGGTGTGGCCAGGGGGAAACTCCAAGGGCAGGCTAGAGAGGCTTGGAGGGCTGGATTCAGCCCCCAGGCCTGAGGTTGGCTACCTCTGAACTAGACAATTGACCTGAGTATCGTATGTGCACGGATATCTTGACACATGTTTACTCATACATTCTACGGTGTTCAGTTTGGCTTAATCCCAGGCCCGTGTGCACAGGGAACCTCTGGCCCACCAGATGCTGTTGAACCACAACTCCCATCACCCCCAGCCAATGTCTATGCCTGTTGGGGCTGATGGAAGTTGCTGTTCTGCAACATCTGGTGGGCTAAAGGTTCCTCGCACCAGATCTAGCGGATTGCAAGCTGTTTAAGTTGTGAACCGCTTATCTGAAAAGAACCTGTAGAGAGAGAGAAAACCACACATAAGATTTTTAAAACACAGCTCTGTCCATGCTAATTTTCACTAGATATGTAATTAAGGTTTTGCGACTCCGGAGGTCAAAGGGGCCACGTTTTAAGCTCAAAAAGTTGCAGAAAGCAGTTTGAATGCATCTACCCCACCCCCCAGCCTTTGGTAGGATCAAGTTGAAACAAGTGAGTACCAGGAACACTGTACAATCTTAGGAAGTACTTAAAATTTAATTAGCCTTTTAGAAATCGATATTAGTCTTTGTATATTCTCAGCCGGGGTTTGTGGTCCCTCCAGTCCTATCAAGGTACTACAGCTGTAATTTATTCCAAAACATCTCCTGCCCTCCCACATTTTAAGACAACACCCACATACAATATATTAGGCACAGAAATACACATCATTTTGAAAGGTATGCCTCTGGAAATTAAAGAGGTACTCCTTCCCTTCTGGTACTGTAATTTGTTGATTAGGAAACACCCATCATTAGGCATCTCTGTTCTGTTCTGTTTAACATATGCTGGAAACAGTCGCCTGTGACTTTCTGTAAGAAGTACTCTTATAAATATAATATAGAAGTGGCTTTTAGGTTGTAATGAAGCTCCAAATCAAATAGACTCTACTATATCCCCAGAAAAAGCTGTCCCACCAGTTAATTGCCTTTGATTTTAAGATTCTACCTTCTTCTATTCCGAACTCATTAAGGGTGCATTCAGACCTGGGGATTATTCTGTTAGTTTTCCTGGTTCTAATGCTAGCACTTCTGTCCTAGTTTCCCGTGTTCCTTTACCTGTTGAGTTATGGACCTGTGGCTTTTTGACTGATATACTGCCATGTTGTGCTAATTTTTAAATGGTGGGAAAGAACTGTATGGTAGCACACTGCCCTAAATTTCACCCGCACAAAATCTGCACGATTATCCAAGTTAATGGGGTGGCACATAAATTAACATTAGTAAATTTAATGCAGATATGTGTCCTCCTTTGTCCTCTTCTTTATAATGCATTTTCTGGTATTTTTGTTTTTTGTTTTGGTAATACACAGTGCTTTTTTCCCCCTGGGGGTATGCAGGGGTATGCATACCCCTAAATATTTCGTGATTCTAAGTTTGGCCTCATTGAGGGACAGTATTTCAATATGAGTAGGAAAATGAGAGTACCCCTAAACATTTTTTTAGAATGTACCCCAGCTATCCTTTAAATAATATAATACATGGGTAGTCAAACTAAGGCCCAGGGTCTGGATCCGGCCCAATCACCTTCTAAATCTGGCCCGCAGACGGTCTGGGAATCAGCGTGTTTTTACATGAGTAGAATGTGTCCTTTTATTTAAAATGCATCTCTGGGTTATTTGTGGAGCATAGGAATTCATTCTTCTTCATTTTCCAAAATATAGTCCGGCCCCCCACAAGGTCTGAGGGACAGTGGACCGGCCCCCTGCTGAAAACGTTTGCTGACCCCTGATATAATATGTATACCGTCCAACACGTGTGGTGGCTCCGTAGCTCCACTGACATTAGAAAAACTCTCCATGCTCAAACGTGACTGCTTCTGGTTTGGGGATAAACTGCCGCCATCTTCAAACTTCTTGCACTTGAATAGTCCCCCAGAGATCCATGGAACCATGGAGGATGAGTGTAAAGGGGAACAGATTTTATCTCTCATGGGCAGATACATTCAATTTTAAGGAAGACAATATGTCTATCTTAGTGTTAAAGGAAAGGCCATCAACATGCAGATCAACATACGTTTAAGTCTGCATTAACACAGTAGTGTTATTAGCACCTGAGTACCCAGAGACCACTGAACATCAGCCTACAATTGCTTTTTTATGATTATTACAATGAAGATTTATTTTCTTTTAACTCTAACTATTCTCTTCAGAGGGCACTCTCTTTTAATGGGTGTCTGCAGAAGCCTCTGGCTCTTGACAAGCATATTTATTACTCTCAATATTAGGGTATTTCTCCATTTTCTGCTCATTTATGGCTTTCATAAAGTATCTGCCAGAATGCTGAAATCAGCTCAGGAAATAAACAAATGATTAGCACTCTCCCAAGATGGGGAGATCTTAGATACGGAGATATGGAAAGTTAAAACGACTTGTTTCAAGTATTAAACACTGCACAATCTAGTCAGAGTTGCCCTTTTGCCAACACTCGCAATCAGGTTGCTGCTGTGACATTCCTGATTAATATTATCCTTTATTTTCAGCAGTGACTATAGCCCTCTTCAGCCACACAAGTAGGGGATGCAAGGATTGGGACTGGGTTAACTCTGGCACATCACTGTGGTTTATAAAGAGGGGCTTCTCGGTAGTGGCGCCCGCCCTGTGGAACGCCCTCCCACCAGATGTCAAGGAAATAAACAACTATCTGACTTTTAGAAGACATCTGAAGGCAGTCCTGTTTAGGGAAGTTTTTAATGTTTGATGTTTTATTCTGTTTTTAATCTGTTGGGAGCCACCCAGAGTGGCTGGGGAAACCCAGCCGGATGTGCGGGGTATAAATAAATTGTTGTTGTTGTTGTTAGATATGTGTGGGGTATCTCGTCTGGTATCTCCTTCCCTTCTGCCACCCTTGCCCAATGCATCCAACTGGATGGAATAATTCCTTGCCCCCAGTAAATGGTGTGTGTGTGTGTTATGCTGCATATTGCGGTTCCTTTGTCAGTACCTGCTCTGTAGAAAAGGGGTAGCACCCTGCAGGATGAAACCCTCCTGCTCTCCTTCCATGGCTCTTCCATCTTCTCCCCAAAATGGCCTCCCCATTTAACAAATTGCTGACTAACCAGAAGTGTGTGGAGTGAAGGAGGAACATTTCATAAGCATGTAATTTTTGGAGGGTCTGTTTTCAGAACAACCGGTTATATGCAGGCATTCCCTGAATAGCGTAGCTCTTAGCGGTCAAACAGAATCAAATCTTGTTTACAATTTGCGTAACTTATGCCTGTCTAATGCATAACTTACACAGCTATGGGGGAGTCCAGTGGTTCAAATGTGACCTAAAGCTTGTTGTGAGTAGAGAATGTTAAAAAGGTCCTGCAATATCATCTATCATTCTCTGAAGAAAACACGTTTTAAGAAAGACCTGCAACTAAGCCTTTGGAGAATGAAAATCATCAAAGATCCACATCTCTCCAAGTTTTAATCTCTCCAAGTTTACAATGTTGACCTTTATTTATTCCATTTAGGTAGCTTCTCATCTCACAATGTTTTGCCTCAAACTGCTTTATGTGACAGATTGAAAAAGTTATCTAAGCTTCACTTGGTGGAACATGCGCCCGCAAATATTTCAAATGTGACTAATCAGCAAAGATTGCTTCATGGTGTTGCATGATTTCTAATTTGTTGGCATTTATGCATAGAAAGAGCCCCATAAATATTCACACTAAAAATGAAATATTATTTTCTGGGTGTTTGGGTATTGTCAAACACCTTTCTTCTGACACCACAGAAACAAATGTTATCCAGGGCCAAAATATCACCCCACCATACATTGGAATTTATTGGGGTAAAAAAATACACCCCCAAACCCACTAGTGTGATTTTATTCAATACTGGATGTAGATTAAAAATTGCATGGGTTGTGTCTATTCATGTCTTTCTGATGAAGAAAGGGACATTTCTCCAATAGAGGTTTCTATGAACAGAAGGAAGAGGGAGGTGCTTCTTGCAGAATCCCACATTTTCCCGCGGTCTTTGCCATGGACTCCCACACTGTTCCAAAGGGTTCCCCAGTCCTCTGAAATATACCGTATTGGCCTGAATATAAGACTCACCCCCCCAAAAAAAATTCTAACCGTAAAAAGTTAAAGTGTGTCTTATATTCGTGACTTTATGGTATGCAGCCAGGAGCGCCAGGCAAACAGCGCCAGGAGCGCGGCAAAGCGGTGACCACCCTGTGTATCTCCCCCAAGGCTGGGGAGGGAGAGAGCTATGAAGGGGAAAGGCTGCCGGCAACTCAGCGTGGCTCCCCCCCCCCCCCCAGTATGCAGCCAGGAGCAGTGAGGAATGGAGCGGCTTATATTCGGGTATTCCCCCCCTCACCCCCTTCCAATTTTATTCGGGTGCAGCTTATATTCAGGCTAATACGGTATTAGGGAGGAATAGGGAGCCAGCACTCTCCCCCTCCATTCGCAGAAGAATCCATTTGATTGATCAGCAGAGGGGCACATTTGGATTCAGATTCCATGGCCCCAAATCAGTAACACCCAGTTACAAAAATAGCTCTTGGGATAAGGAGGTGGATCCATTTCTGGGGCCTTTCCATGCTGAACTACTGGCAGCAGAACCTGTATCTCACCCCCCTGAACTCCAAGGAGATACCTCTTCCACCAAATGAGTCTTCAGACTCCTCAGGAAAGACCCAATGAGATTTTTTCCAAAGTCCCTGCAGCTTGAACCCTGCTGCCTAGAAGAAGCCAACAACTTCATCTGCCAGATATAGCACTTTGGGGGGGGGGGTCATCGGTTTCATCTTGACTTCCTAGGCCAGGCTATAAATGTCTAGCTGCTCCAGGACACCACTGAGAGACCCTGCTTTTTGCCTTAAATGCAGGACTTTGGTCCTGAACCAGCATGGTGGTCCTTGTCCATGGTCCTGATCTTAGGAACATAGGAAGCTGCCTTATACCCAAATATATGGAAGTGATGATCACTGCAGATGGTGATCACTGCAGATGGTGACAGCAGTCACGAAATTAAAAGATGCCTGCTTCTTGGGAGGAAAGCAATGACAAACCTAGACAGCATCTTAAAAAGCAGAGACATCACCTTGCCAACCAAAGTCTGTATAGTTAAAGCTATGGTTTTCCAAGGAGTGATATATGGAAGTGAGAACTGGACCATAAAGAAGGCTGATCGCCGAAGAATTGATGCTTTTGAATTATGGTGCTGGAGGAGACTCTTGAGAGTCCCATGGACTGCAAGAAGATCAACCCTATCCATTCTTAAGGAAATGGCCTGAGCCCTGAGTGCCCTGAGTGCTCACTGGAAGGACAGATCCTGAAGCTGAGGCTCCACTACTTTGGCCACCTCATGAAAAGAGAAGGCTCCCTGGAAAAGACCCTGATGTTGGGAAAGATGGAGGGCACAAGGAGAAGGGGACGACAGAGGACGAGATGGTTGGACAGTGTTCTCGAAGCTACCAGCATGAGTTTGACCAAGCTGCGGGAGGCAGTGGAAGACAGGAGTGCCTGGCGTGCTCTGGTCCATGGGGTCACGACTAAACAACAACAAATGGAAGTGATGTGATGGGGTGTGTGTGTGTGGCTGGGCCATAGCGCAAGTCTTTATTCTCCCCTTCACACAGCAGTAGTTGTGCAGGGTTTGTGTGCTAATATATAGTGACTTGAAAATGTCACGTCACTACGTAGCTGATCAGATTTGATTCTATGCCTGCAACTCTGGGAGCAAACAAAGTGGACAGAGAGCAAGGACAATTCTAGCAGAAGAGGCAAACACATTTGAAGTAATTATCAGAAAGGTTGTTGGAAGGGAATTGGGGCTATTCCTTGGGAGTAAATTGCTCTTTTAATAGACTAAATTGCTTCATTCTCTTATAAAATGCTATACTGTAGGGGGGAGAGGGCTGGTAAATGAGGCAGCAATATTACATACCTTAAAATGAATAGGGCTGGGGGGGCGGGGTAGATCAAGAATTCTTTGTAAAAAGAAGAATGCAGATTGTGCAGCTTGGGTAGGTAAGAATAATTCAAATTCCTCGGATCCAAAATTAGAGTATTGTAAAGTGTACATTTCCTGTAATCCATCCTCTCCATTTGCCCAATTGACAAGGCCTTATTTACATGTTTGCTACTTCTGTTAATTTCCCCCACTAGGAAATTAAATATATGATGTGGCAAGAAGTCAGCTAAAACCCTTGAAGCCTAGAAAGTCTTTCAGTGTGAGGTTCCTGTCAAAAAGTAACTTTGTATTTTATTTTATTTTCCGGACTGTAACTGGCTCATCAATTCATAATTAATTTCCTGTCACAATAACATTTGTGCCTAATTCCAGACTTCTTGCTGTGACGTTCCCTTGATTTGGGACTGAACCCATGCAGGCATGTTGCAGCGTGATGACAATATCTATCACAGAACCATATGTGGCATGACACAAGCGCAGTAGGAGGTTGCTGCTCCTTAGACCATAAAATGCTCAACTTGCTTGTGCACCAGCAGAACTTTGCTTCAGAAAACAGTACAAGTTTCTCCTTTCTTCTGGCTGTCGGAACTGCCTATCTTTCCCTCTCTGAGAAAGGGAAAACTTTATAATTGCTGTCTTAAAACAAAAGTACTTTCTACCATTTATTTCTAAAAAGTTTTATGGGAATGTCAAATCAGTTCGGGCGGTATTCAACTACTTTTTTTTCTCTTTGCACAGTAGACCCATTGAAATGATTGAACATGAACAGGTTCCTCACTTTCATTGGGTTTACTCTGAGTAAACCATAGTTGAGGGACGTGGGTGGCACTGTGTCTAAACCACAGAGCCTAGGGCTTGCCGATCAGAAGGTTGGTGGTTCGAATCCCCGCAACAGGGTGAGCTCCTGTTGCACTGTCCCAGCTCCTGCCAAACAAGCAGTTCGAAAGCATGCCAGTGCAAGTAAATAAATAGGTACCACTGTGGCGGGAAGGTAAATGGTGTTTCTGTGCACTGTTCTGGTTCACCAGAAGCGGCTTAGTCGTGCTGGCCAAATGACCCGGAAAAACTGTGGACAAATGCCAGTTCTCTCAGCTTGTAAAGTGAGATGAGCGCCGCAACCCCAGAGTCGTCTGTGACTGGACTTAACTGTCAGGGGTCCTTTACCTTTACCTTTTTAAAAGAAACCTTAGTTGAATATCACCCTTTGTGATTCAAAGCATTTATACTCCTAATTCCTTCGGAAACAATGGGCTCCCCAACCCTGCCCACTCAGCCTGGCCAGTCTGGCTGAAATTGAAATCAAGCAGTGGGAATGTGGCTGGCCTGGGAATTCCCCAATCTGCCAGCTGTTGGTTCCAGGCATTGCTCCCTGGTGGGTGGGAGTTTGCCATGATGGACCACAACCCCACAACTGGGTAAGCAGCCATTTATACCCCACAATACAATGGCACTTATTTCAAAGTAAATAAATAGGCACTGATCCAGAGAAAGTGCTAGACTACAACTCCCATCACCCCTAACCATGATTCTTAGAACTTATAAGACTTGGAATCTAACGACATCTGGAGGACCAGATGAAGATGAAAGTGGCTTTAAGGCTGGATGGCCACCTGTTAGATGTTCTTTAGCTGTGATTTTTGCATTGTAGGGGGTTAAACCAGATGTTTCTATGAATCTATGACCACAGGCCCCTTCATAGAGACTATGACTGATCTGTGGGCAGCCAGTGGGTAGCAGCTACTCCCAGCCTAAGATCAGCATTCTCAATTGCACTGTGAACTACATTAGCTAAAAAGGTTTATTGTCCATCCCAATTTCACACTCTTTAAGCTCCCTCTTATCTATTGCATTTTAGGCTTCCTTAATAGTTGGACTATACAAGGGATAGTTTTTCTACCACCTCCCCCCCCCCCCCGCAAGTGATTCTCATTTGTCATCAAGAGATAGATTATCTTTCCTGTTTTGAAGCTCAGTGTCTGTCAGAGGTACTTTTGACATAGATTGATTGAATCAGGAAACCTTTTAGTTAATTGCAAGGCAATGTCATTTTGCATATGATTTTCACCACCCTGGCAATTGCAGCAATGAATTATAGGGAACACATCCTCAGATGACAATTATGCAGGGCTCCCCCCCCAAGGCAGAGCTCACCAGAGCTCAGCTCCAGCACCTCTCAGGTGGGTGCCATTGCCATTCTAAGAGAACAAGTGAGAAGTTCATGGTGAGCTCTGGCATCTCTTTTGCATGTCAAGGCCCCCAAGCCACCCCAAGTAGGATAAAAACACAAGGACACAGAATTTTAGGTTAAATGTTAATGGGCAAAATTTAGGCCACAACTTTATTGGTTACAGAATGTGAGCGGTATTGGCTTAGGCACCAGCATCAACAGACTATATCTGACTCCTGCCCTCCTTGCAGGACGTCTGGTAAGGGTAAACCTCCAGTAGAGGGAGCCCCGCCAATGTGGATCAACTCAAGCCCCCCTAGGTTCCCACTGGGGTTGTGGCAGGGCCCTAGCCCCTCCCCGGGCCTCGGACAAGATCCACACCCCCAGATTTCTTTAACGGAATACCCTTAAGCATGGAGGGCCAGGTGATGGCCACACCTCCCTCCTCAATCACTATTCCAATGCCTAACCACCACACAAGCCCAAAGCTCGTCACCAATACCCTCACACCTGCAAACCCAATCTAGTGAGTCAACTTCCTCTGCTGTGGCAAAAACTATACCATGTCCTGCAGCCATTGGACGGGGTATTATTATCAGTGCTTTTTTTTCTGGGGGGACGCAGGGGTACACATACCCCTAAAAATTTTGCGAACCTTTGTTTTTTTGTCCATTTACTGTATTTATTTCCCCCAATTTGAACTATAAAATGGTGATTTTCTTGAGTCAAAATGAGAGTACCCTTAAACATTTTTTAAGGAAAAAAGCACTGATTATTATTATTATTATTATTATTATTATTATTATTATTAAAGTGGCAGGTGAGACTAGAGATGCCTTGATCTGCCTCTCATGTAGGATGTTACATTAGAGCCAATGAATGGTGACGACCAATAATTACCAGATTATCTATATCTATCTATCTATCACCTATCTATTTACGTATCTTTTAAAACCATACAAATAATTACAATAAAAACAGCACAGCATTAAACCTTTCATTAAAAGCTTCTCTAGGGAAGGTGTTCCAAAGTCTAGGAGCATCTACTGTGAAGGCCCTTATAGCCCTTATTAAGTTATTAAGACACTGGGTTAGATTTAGTCATCGTTCTGCACCTCTCAGAGGAGGGAAGCCCCATGAACTGTTGCCCTTCTTGCCAATATGTGAAGAATGACACCAACCTGAGATAGCCAAGATGCACCAGAGTTTGGATGGCACAGTTGGTTAGAGCATGGTGCCGATGATGGCAAGGTTGCAGGTTTGCTATGGGACAGCTGCGTATTCCTGCATTGCAGGGAGTTGGACTAGAGTTGGGCCTCAAAGTCCCTTCCATCTCTATGATTCTAGGTATAAGAAGTGTGATGGAAAGCAGTAATTTGTATGTTCTTGTATGTTCCCTGCCTTTGGTTCCACCTGGTGTTGTGTGGCTTCTTCTTTTAGTTTATTTTGGGCGCTCATTTGGGAGTCCATTGCATTCTATTTATAAATTCATAGTTTAGACTGGAAATGTCAGTTAACCTGTGCACATTTCCTTTCCCCAATTTTCCACGTGTGGTAATTAAATGCTGTCCATTACCTGCCTGCTATGTCTTTACATTTGCTCCTTTTTCGGGGTAAGGTAGTTATTAGCTGTATTTATAGGTTGGGCTCAGTTTGACTCATCTCCTCCCCCTGTCCCCTTCTCAGCCCTGTCAGATGAGAAGCAGTTGCCTTCTTAACAGACCTGGGAACAAACCTACACACGAGGCCTCTGTTGAATCAGTTAGGTGCAGGAAAGAGTGGTCTACTAGGATCATCAAACAAGAACCCCCTGATCTGAATGCTGGTTTTAGGAGTCCATTGCAGAATAGGGCATTACTACCATAGGAACATAGGCAGCTGCCCTGGAGTGAGCTAAACAACTGGCCCATCTAACTTCAGATCCTCCAAGTGTCCCTATTTTAGCGGTACATCACGGATTGCAGATCTGATTGGATCCATGAATGACTTGCTTTCCCTTCTAGAACTGCTGGTGGCGGCTATCAGTGCAAACATTATTATTACTGTATTTTCCCGTATATAAGACTATATCCCCCCCCCCCCCAAATTTTGCAAGTTTAAAATTGGGGGTTGTCTTATACACAGAATGTTTAAAATATTTATTTCTTAAATTTGGGCTCCAAAAATAGGGGCCGTCTTTTACATGGGGGCGTCTTATACACAGAAAAAATATGGTGTTTTTTTGCAAACAGAGCCAGGAAATGTGTGTGTATCACTCTTTACTTTTTCCTGTCTCTATGGACGTGCCTGCTCTTGGTACAAAGAGTTGCTTTGCTAGCACAGCCAGGAAGTGTGGATGTGAGGATCACTCTTCACCTTTTCCTATCTCTGTGGTGCCAGCCTGGGCTCACCATTGTCTGGGGGATCCAAGGCTAGACCTCTCTGAGTGGTTGGCCATGCCAGTGCCCAGTAAGCTGCCAGTGCCCTAAGGGGGTCTCTCTCTGTCTTCTGTTCCCCTTCCCTGTACACTCTGCGTGCCTCAATGCCAAGATCCCCCCCTAGTGCATTATCCATTGGTTGCAATTAAGCTGACTCTATTTTGCAATATTAGAAATATCTAAGAGCTTGCTAGTAAAGAGAATCTCCCCAAGCTCTCTCAGTCCTAACTAAAAGTCCTTTGTCTAAGGCCAATGGCAGTAAAGGATTGGATGAGGGCTGATAAACTATCCCAACGAGATGGAGGGCTGGTTTCTGGACAGTACTAGACTCTTCCTGAATGTCTGAATGTGCTCCTTGCAGTTAAAGTCGGCATGGAGGGGCTGTGGTGACACTGTCATGACCTTGTGTCACCAATGTTGCTGTGCCTTAAAGTAAAGGTAGGTCCAGTTATGACCGACTCTGGGGTTGCGGAGCTCATCTCACGTTATTGGCCGAGGGAGCCGGCGTACAGCTTCTGGGTCATGTAGCCAGCATGACTAAGCTGCTTTCTGTCAAACCAGAGCAGCGCACGGAAACGCCGTTTACCTTCCCACCGGAGCGGTACCTATTTATCTACTTGCACTTTGACGTGCTTTCGAACTGCTAGGTTGGCAGGAGCAGGGACCGAGCAACGGGAGCTCACCCCGTCGCGGGGATTCGAACCGCCGACCTTCTGATTGGCAAGTCCTAGGCTATGTGGTTTAACCCACAGCGCCACCCTTGTGCCTTACCAGGGGGTAAAGTGGGAGGAGCAGGGAAACCTTTGTGGTAAAAACGCACTAGCAGTAACACTGGATTGGTTCCGCTGATGTGTTTGCACTGCACCAAACTCTCTGCCACCTCAGTGTACTATTGTAATATATTATTGGTTCTCTATTTAAAATGCATTTTTTAAAATATATATATATATATTATATTATTTGTTGTGGCCTGCTATGGGATCACATGTGATGGTGTCCAGGATATCAGTCTTATAAAGATAGACTCATAGGCAGGCAGGTGGTATGTCACTTATAGAGAGCCCTTGTGAACTACACAGACTGGAAATATTTTCAGCCATGGAGTCATGATAGAAAAGAGAAATAAATCAATGAAGAAAAACTCTGCTTAAGGGGGTGGGAAGTGTTTGTGCCATGAACAAATTCAGCAATATGTGCTTTTTTAAGGACTTAGTATTGGCTCAGAATGATTTGTGGTTTGTGAAAGATCTCCAAGTTTTAGTCTCTCAAATGTTGGGGTAATTTTGCCTCTTCAGATAGAGTGATCTGTTTAGACATGGACACCTCGGTGTGGTAATGGTTTGTTTAGCCAGTGAAAACTAATCACTGAGACTGTGGATCACTGGTGTCTAGGGAATGGAGGCCAAATGTAGCTAATGTGGAAAACTGGTCTGGTGTAAATTTTGCCTAAATTATTAAAACCATCCATTCAGAGAATGCTCCCATCTATTTAGGATCTAAGCTAAGCTGGCAGGAGGTAAACTAAAAAGGGGTTAACTTTAATTGCAATGGGCCTTTGTAATGGCAGAGTACTAATTGGTCTTGATCAAATGGCCTACTTTTTCACCAAGACTAATTAGTGTGGTAATCAACATTAATGCTGACTTTGTCCTTTAAAATAACGTAGGCCTGGTTCTTTTTCCGGCTAATTAGTGCTACCATTTTTAGAACAAATACTAATTAATGATTGCCTATAAATATCTCACGGTGAGCAAGTTTACTGTAGTATGTAGTGCCCATAAGATCTTGACCACTTGAAGGTAAAATGGTCAAATAAATGAATTTAGGGTTAGGGTGAGGAAGGCAATTCCTCTCTTATGTTAGGTTGAGATTTATGCTGATGAGCATGAGAACAGGAGATGGAGACAGTGTGCGGTTTTGATGGGCTCCAGATTGAGCTTTTCTTCTGTCCTTCTTCACCAATGATACATGTCCTTGCTTCCAAATCTAAACTCATTCCCCCATGTTTTGGGCAGGCTGTCCATTTTCCCCCCAAAATCAATCAATCAATCAATCAATCAATCAATCAATCAATCTAAGCACCTCTTTCTTAAGGAAGGCAAATGGGGTCAAGAAATGTGTTACCTTGTCACAAGAACTGACCGGTCAGAACTGTGCACAATCAGCCTCTCTTGGAATCTTAACAGAACTGGTTTCTCATAATTTTGTAGAAAAAGATCGAGTTCTCCTCCTCAGAGTAGACCCGTTGAAATCTTTGGACCTAAATCAGCCATGTCTGTTAATTTCATATTATCGAATTGTAGAGATGGACCGCAAGGGTCATCTGGTCCAACCCAATGCAATGCAAAAATATTTTGCCCTACATGGGACTCGAACCCACAAACCTGAGATTAAGAGTCTCATGTTCTACCAACTGAGCTATCCAGCCCTTTAATAGGTCTACATTAAATATTACCCTTTAGATGTTTGGTAGGTGTAGTTCTACAGAATTTTTGTATTCACCCATGAAGTTTGTGTATTAGTGAAATCTGTTTGAATAAATTTCTTGCCGTAGTTTCAGTGAGCTATGTTCCTATGATAATTAGTCCACTAGTGATGGGCACTATGACTGCATTATAAATTTTGTACTGATTTTGTCACTATTATCCTCATTGTCGTGATTTAATGATTGTCAGCCAATCTGAACATGTTTGTGATTGAAGAGGAAAGACACAAATACCAGTAACAAATCAGCTCATCATGTCTACTCCTTAAGGGAGTATATTCCAGGACAACATCCAGAAATTCATGCATGGGTAGAAATGCTTTGAGAAATCACATCAAAACCATTAAAAGTACTCCTGATAACAAGAAATCAGCGGGTGGGCTCACTGTAGCATCACATGCTGGGGCATGTGCAGAGTGCCCATTTGACACACCAGCAGAGTGTGCCAATGGAACAGAAAAACACCATACAGTTCTAGGTAGCGTCAGTCCCTTTGCTGACAGTATAATGCATTTCCGCAGCTCATAGGCTACATACAGTTGTAACATACAGTCTTTCTAGCAGCTTTAGATTGTGCTGCGTCACTCTCATGTGTTTGCTGACTCATGCTCACATGTCTAACTGCTTGCAGGTGCAGGACAAGCACACCAAAAATTAACCCACATACCACATACCTTTATTGTCCTTTTCCTCTGCGTGCATAAACCCTTCTACACGAGCATCACAGAGAGGCATCCCTGCTCAATAAGAACATAAGGATGAGGCCACCGGGCCATCTAGTCTTGCATCCTGTTCTCAGAGGGGCCAATCAGGTGCCTGTGTAAGGCAAGCAAGTGCAGAATCCGTCAGAGAAAACTGACTGAGTCCTCTTCGTATTCTACTGCAGCCTTGCCCAACCTGGTGCCTTCCATATATTGTTGGACTACAACTCCCATCATCCCTGACCATTTGGCCAGGCTGATTTGGGCTCCTGGGAGTTGTTGTTGTTATTTATTAAATTTGTACACCACCCTATATGAGACGCGGGTGGCGCTGTGTGTAAACCACAGAGCCTAGGGCTTGCCGATTGGAAGGTCGGCGGTTCGAATCCCCACGACGGCGTGGGCTTCCCTTGCTTGGTCCCTGCTCCTGCCCACCTAGCAGTTCGAAAACATGTCAAAGTGCAAGTAGATAGATAGGTACCACTCCAGCGGGAAGGTAAACGGCGTTTCCGTGTGCTGCTCTGGTTCGCCAGAAACGTCTTAGTCATGCTGGCCACATGACCTGGAAGCTGTACGCCGGCTCCCTCGGCCAATAAAGCGAGATGAGCGCCGCAACCCCAGAGTCGCCCGCGACTGGACCTAATGGTCAGGGGTACCTTTACCTTTACCTTTACCACCCTATACCTGCAGGCAGTGCTTTCCCCCCTAAAAAATGTTTAGGTTTACTCTCATTTTCCTACTCATATTGAAATACTGCCCCTCAATGAGGACAAACTTAGATTCACAAAATGTTTAGGGGTATGCGTTTCCCTGCGCCGCCCCAGAAAAAAGCACTGCCCGCAGGTCTCTGGGCAGTTACAACATAAAATCTTGATACAAAAACACGAAATGCACAATAACAGCAAAGAACCCAATAACCCCCACCTCCCCAACACATTTTAAAAGTTGTAGTCCAAAACAAACAGAGGGCACAAGGTTGAGGAAGGCCTTTCTGCTGAATGAACATCAATACACACTTTGCCCACTGTTTTCTGGATTCTTTCTAGCTTAAAGTTAAAACAATTGTATTAATGCTTTTAAAGCACAAAGCGCCGCTTCCCTCCAATGAACACATTTTGCTGAAGTCGCCCATGGTGCGCCATGTAGTATCATGTCACTGCATGATGTATGAATGCATCAACAATTTTCATTGGCGATCCAGTGGCTGTTATCGATTTGAGTAGCAGGCTATTGTTATTAGCTGTGTTGGGGACATAGGGAATCAGATTGTTCCTTACCGTTCATCAGAAATACATGAATGCTAACAGTGGGATTCCAAACAGCCGTATCTTTCAGAGTGGACCACCTTTTCGAATGGTCACAGCTCAAGGCAATCCATTTGCATGATACAAGGATTCACACATTTATCTCGTTCCCGAGTGTAGGCATTTCACACTGGCATTCCTCAGCAGGCGTTGCGTTACGGCGGGGAACCTTGACACCGGCTTAAATTCATTTTCTGCTTTTAACAATGCCCAGTCTTTCCGGAGGGAGCCATCTACAACTGGGATAAATTTATCAGCAATGTGATGCCGACAAAATGTGAAAAGGAACCTAGAGGTTCCTGCTGTCCTCAACTTTCCACAAGAAAAAGCTACATTTGATTCTTTTTGAAAGGATCAGTCAAAGCAGTGTTCATTTATATGGGTCGCAACTTATTTCAGACCTTGCTTTCAGAAAACACAGGACTGAGTCCCACACATCACTATTTTGGGAAGCCCTTTGGGTAACACAGTAAAGTGTGGATTTGCAGCCCATTTATATCTTCGCCATCAAAGATGTTACTGGGAGCTCCAATCACTGCAAGGGGATATCTTCCAAGAGAGAAGCAGCTAGTTGCATTATATATGTTTTTGTAAGTGGCAGGGGTGGAAGAGGATTTTGTCTGGTTGCATTTCAAAGCAAACTGACCTAATCTGTAGTTTCCTGCCCTATGCACAGATTAGAACACAAGTCCAAATTTTGCAGTTTAGTTTCAGTTAAAAAACAAACAAACCACTGTACAAAATGCATATTCATGTGGGGAATTATGTGTGCAAAATATATATTTTAAAGGAAAATATATACAAAAAGGCATACAATTTGAGTGCAATTTTTGAGCATTATATAAAAACAAAAACTTTTGAAAATAGGAGAGGACAGATGTCTTCAAAAAGTCAGATAGCTGTTTATTTCCTTGACAACTGATGGGAGGACGTTCCACAAGGCGGGTCCCACTACCGAAAAGGCCCTCTGCCTGGTTCCCTGTAACCTCACTTCTCACAGAGAGGGAACTGCCAGAAGGCCCTCAGAGTAGGATCTCAGTGAACAATGGGGGTGGAGATGCTCCTTTAAGAATATAGGGCCAAGGCCATTTAGGGCTTTAAAGGTCAGCACCAACACTTTGAATTGTGCTCCGAAACATACTGGGAGCCAATGTACCTTCTTTAAGACTGCTGTTATATATGGTCCCGGTGGCTGCTCCCAGTCACCAGTCTGGCAGCTGAGTTCTGGATTAATTGTAGTTTCCGAATGGCATAGCCTTGTTACCTAAGAGGTACAGTAATCTTCTTCCTGTAAGGAAAGGAAGCGCTGTGTTGGCATCTTTGTAAAATTCCAGGACAGAAACATGCCTTTTCAACCCTGTGAAACAGGCAATGAACTATAAGCAAATCCCACAAACTCTCTTATTAGATACGACTTCTAAATGACTCAGGGAAGTTTGCCCTCCCCCTTTGCCAGAGTGAAAGCTTTTGTCGTCTTCAACTGTAGCACAGGCTTCTGAAAGGCAGTTTTGTTATAATTGGCATACCAATCTGTGCCTTCTTGTTGGCCATGGGCTTGGGAGCCTTGACGTGCTAAGTTTATGCCTGAGGCCAAGCTGAATTTGTGAATACTCATGTCAGCATGGAATGAAAGTATTTGACTATTTATATTCAGAGGCATCTTTGGCGAATGAGTCACCCCTATAAATGATACATACAAGTAGACTTAAATGCAAGCTACCCACCAGCTACTTCTATAAATGAGCTTTCCCAAGATAGACGGTGTATTCCTAAATGTGCAAGTGCTTGAGTTATCTAATATCTACCTGTTCTCTCTTATTGGGAGTCATGTGGTGTGCCTGGATGGCAACCTTCTATCGTGACTGGTTTGGTGATGGAAGTTTAAATTGGAAGTGGAAACATTTCCAAAAATGAATTACCAGTTAGAGATGTGTCTCAGCTCTGTGTCCTTCCCAAATTACAAAGTGAATAAGAATGAGCTGGGTGAGGTTTTCACATTCCTGAGTCAGGCTGCACTGTTTAGATAGATGATAGATAGGAATGATGATAGGAATTTGTTCATTTCCCCCCACCCTCCAAAATATAGTTCAGACCCACAGAAGGTCTGAGGGACAGTGGACCAGCCCCCTGCTGAAAAAGTTTGCTGACCTCTGATTACTAAACCATTCAGTAATCCATTGTTACACCCATCAAAACTTATTTGAATGCTACCAGCATTTTTAAATGAACACAATTTTCACCCATATATTCAGTAAACATTTTCCAGTCTTCTTTAAAGGTACATTCTTCCTGTTCTCTTATAATCTATATGTTAAATCTGCAAGCTGTGCATATTCCATCAGTTTAAATTGCCATTCTTCTTTGGTTGGGACCTCGCTCGTTTTCCATTTTGGGGCTAACAAAACACGGGCTGATTGTGACAATGGGTTTCGAGTCTGATCAGGTATGCTCTAAAGTTCCAAGTCACCCTGGCATCTTGGGTGCCCCCAAACACGACATTTTAAAGGCCAATTCTTTGAGAAATTATGATGGACATGTCTTGGAAGGCAGTGAACTTTAGAAGAAGAAGAGAAGAAGAGTTTGGATTTGATATCCCGCTTTATCACTACCCTAGGGAGTCTCAAAGCGGCTAACATTCTCCTTTCCCTTCCTCCCCCACAACAAACACTCTGTGAGGTGAGTGGGGCTGAGAGACTTCAGAGAAGTGTGACTAGCCCAAGGTCACCCAGCAGCTGCATGTGGAGGAGTGGAGACACGAACCCGGTTCCCCAGGTTACGAGACTACCACTCTTAACCACTACACCACACTGGCTCTCCCTGGCTGGTGACTTGGGCCAGATCTGGTGTTCTTCCATTTGTTACTGCATTCCATATGTTTTCTATGGATTCCTATATGGATTCTTTTGGGACCATTACAGAAAATGACAGGTTTCCATCATTGCCACAATGCCAGTTTCCATATCAGTTGAAGTGTGATGCATTTTTTTGAAAATATATGAAAACAATCATGGACAGCTGTGGTCCCTGGGCATTTTTTTATTTTCATTTTTTTGCATACGTGCATTCCACCATCAATGTAGAAACATGGAGGATTGTATGCTGGTCCTAAACTCATCCGTGGGAAGCAAGAAATATCCCGAGAGCTGAACATCTACCCATCTGCAGAGACTGGCACACCAATTAACCCCTTAAAACAGCAACTCGGTGAGATTAAATTGGCATGTTAGCCTTTCGGTGCCCTCTTGATCATTTGAACTCTTGCTCTTGGTGAAAAAAATACCATTTTCAGAAACCAACCCCTTCCTGCATTTTCAGATTCTTGTTTTTACCCAGATATGACTATATAGCATTTTTAATGGATTGCGACAGGGGGTCACCCTTTGCCCCTGTTAACAGGCAGATCTCCAAGTTCTCCTTCCCATTAAACTGAGAGCAGCTTCTTTCTGCTGTGTGTGGGCTTCAGCTCTGATGTGTGCAATTGCAGCTGTGCGAGAGGAAGGAGAGTACTTTGTCCTGAATTAGACATAGTCAGGGCTGCAACTAGTTATTTCTGTGCCCAGGGCATGAATCCAGTTCCACGCTCCATCCCCCTTCCTGCAGAAACCGGTACTCAAGCGAGATAAAATAGATAAGCTATTTATTTATTTATTTAAACTTTATTTATACTTTTCAGATATACACATTTCACTGATTTTTACAATCATTTTGACTTCCTTCCCCCTCTTTCTGCAGTTCCTTAAATTTATTTTTCATATTTTCTGCATAGCCAAATTACCTTAAATTACTCATTTATTTATCTCATATATATATATATATATTCTCTCTATGTAGCTGCAGGTTATGACAACAATCCTGCCAGTGTTTTTTATCTGTTTACAATTTATCTGTAAATATTCAATAAACCATTTCCATTCTTTTATAAAAAGTTTGTTATCTTGAGTTCTTACTCTTCCAGTAAGTTTTGCCATTTCTGCATATTCCATACTTTTTTTTTAATCCATTCTTCCTTTGCTGGGACTTCTCTTGGGAATCATAGGGATAGAACTACCTAAATTGTATAGAAATTTATTCATGTATAAGACTACAGTGGCAAGAATGTTACGTACTTGCCCCAAAATGGAAAGTAAGCTATTTTGTTAATATCCATAGGTTGTTGCAATGCCAGAGCCAGGTGATAAAGGGTCATATGTATGCACAAAAATCCAAAACACCAATAAAAAAAACCAGAATCTAATGTTGAGGAAGCCTGGTCTAGACAAAGTCATATTAGACCAGTGGGGCCTGTTTTGACTGTCTATGACACAAAGATTGAATTCCTCAAGTGTTACTAGTTGTATAGGCTGTTGTTGTTGTTATTTATTTTAGCAATAGTTGTACCAGGCTTCAAAAATCAAATGTTTGTTGCTGATGCCCAAGACAGGGCATATTGCTAAAGAAGACACCCGCAAGCCAGATGTGCGATTTAAGTTATGTTCACCATGTTGCTCCTTGTAGATCTTACTAAGCAGTTCTGAATGGCACACAATTTATTAGTTGCTTAGAGGCTCATGGGGGCAAGGCAGCCTATTTAGTAAGCACTTCAAAGCAACAGCTCCCTCATAATAGTATTGCAATAATACAATAGAGTGCTATTGCTGTAATGATGTATTACTGAAAACATGGTGCCAGCCCAGAGAGCCACCGAGGGAACTCGTAAAATGTTATTTAACCTTTTCTTAATTTAAAGGCTCTTCAATATTATCTAACTTATTTATTATGTGAGGGATGGGGCCAGAGCCAATTGCCCAATGGACTGTGAGATCCACACACAAGTCTTCAGCTATGCACAATAAATCCCAAACGGAACCATTGCAGAGATTTAAAGGAGGCAGCCCCCCCGAAAAGTGACAAGGAACCCTAGTATCATTTCAATAGGTGGCAGGTAATGGACTTCAGTGCTCACCGTTAAATTCAGATTCACGGGTTTTATTCGGACAAAGTGTGTTCCCCTTCATGGAGAGTACATGTTGTGGTGGGAGCCGACAGGACATCCAAAGTTGTGGGGCGGGCTAATTGATCGTTGGCCACTGTTGTGATTGGGCTTCCCTTGTTGTTGGGAAGAAGTTAATGTTGCCATTTGTTGATTGACAGCCAGAAATGTTAAAACACCCTGCATGAGGCATAGAGCTTCCTCTTTTCGCTCCATGCATCGGATTGCCCATCCCTCCCTCCCTATATTTAGGGTTGTTCGCTTTGACCTTGCTATGCCTGTCATGGTGTCATCTGCTCTTGGGGCAGGGGCCCGGTAGGAATTTTGTCCATCTGGCTGATTGGCTGGTGCCATTTGGTTTTTGCCTACTGCGTAGCAAATTGTCACAACTTGTAAGGTTGCGGTTAGGCATTGGTTTATGGTTTGGTTGGTTGAGGGGCATGGATTGGCTGTGCCTGCCCCTCTAATGCTGCTGCTGCAAGGGATTCCGTTAAAGGAATCGGGGGCTAACTATTGCTTTTGTCCACCCTGTCAAGGGGCTCGGGCCACACGAGAGCACCTGGTTGCATTTGGGGAGGGCTGAGGGCAGGTTCCCTGCTCTGTCGCTACCCCCAAATGTATTTCCCTTTTCTGACTTTCACAGGCGTGTGGAATGTCAGTCTGTTCCCCACTGGGGGGCAGATAGTCAAAACCAATGCCTAAGCAACCACTCACATTTTTGTATTTTAATAAAGTTGTGGCCAAAATTATGCCAAAAACCTTAAACAGAATTTCCGTGTGATGTGTGAGTTATTTGGGGTGGCCCTGGGAACCTCGACATGCAAAATCATAACAAGTTGAGGGGGTACTTAACTCTCTCCAACTAGGCTGGAGGGAGGAAAGAATACAGTATCTCATTTGTAGTACAAAATAATTGCCGTTTGGGTGTAGCATCATTTGGAAAAGTAGAGCTCAAGGAAAGCATACAAGCGCAAAATCTCTTGAGGTATGTATTGCCAGCATATTGGGGGATGACTACGGCTAGAAGATATGGGATGAACGACACATCTGAAATTCTGAAGGATTAAGAATGGAGAGGTGTCCTCCTCAGTATTTTGTGTGTTCAGTATTCAGGGGCGCTCTGGCTACCATGGAGATGCAAATGTAATAGAAGTTCTAAACCACGAGTGGCCATCTTGCAGCCATTCTGGTGGGGTGTTCTGCATATAGTATGCTTAGTGATAAGGTTTTAGTCTTATTGTAAGTTTAAGCTAAGTTTTTTTTACCACAACTGGATTTTTGCTAAAAGACTATGCCGATCCTGAGTTTATGGATTTGTGACCGTTATACAGTGGCACCTCGGTTCTCGAACGTAATCCGTTCCAGAAGACCTTTTGTGTTCTGAATTGTTCGAAAACTGAGGTGCAAAGGGCTGTCTGCAAATTCAATTGAAATTGAAACTGAAAAGCACGCAGTGGAAGCTGTTTGACTTCTGAGGCACGTTAAAAAATGGAAGCATTTACTTCCGGGTTTTCGGCGTTCGGGTTCCGAAACATTTGTCAACGGAGACGTTCGAGAACTGAGGTACCGCTGTACTAATTTGTCTTCAGTAGTAAAAAAACTCTGCTGGATGAAGCCAATTGCCTCTGAGTTATTCTGGGAATGCTGCATCGTGTTTGAGCTTTTCCTCTGCTTATTATACATTGAGGTCTGCTCTGGAGATCAATATGGAGCAAAACCATGACACAGATAGGCCTCCACACAGAGGACTCCTTCATTTGAAAGACTGTCCTCTGACACCCCTTGAGATATGAGACTGTGTCCTCTGTACTGATATGGGTGGAAGCTGCCCTTTGCAGGACAGTGGTACCTTGGGTTAAGAACTTAATTCATTCTGGAGGTCCGTTCTTAACCTGAAACTGTTCTTAACCCGAGGTACCACTTCAGCTAATGGGGCCTCCTGCTGCCGCTGCACAATTTCTGTTCTCATCCTGAAGCAAAGTTCTTAACCCAGGTTAGCGGAGTCTGTAACCTGAAGCGTCTGTAATCTGAAGCGTCTGTAACCCGAGGTACCACTGTATGTGCCATCTTTCCTGCAGCTGCCATATAGCTCACAGTAACGACTAGACTCTCCTTCATGGATCACTGTGTGTGTGAGAGTATAATCTATTTGTTCATCTGTTTAATTATTTTGAGTACAGTGGTACCTCTAGATGTGAACGGGATCTGTTCTGGAGCCCCGTTCGCATCTAGAAGCAAACGTAACCAGCGACGGCACATTCGCGCCCGCGCCCGTCACTTTTCGCTGCTTCTGTGCATGCGTGCGACGTCATTTTGAGCGTCTGCGCATACGCAAGTGGCGAAACCCGGAAGTAACTCACTCCGTTGCTTCCGGGTTGCTGCAGAGCGCAACTTGAATGCGCTCATCCCAAAGCACATTCAACCCGAGGTATCACTGTGTATATATGTATCAAACCTATTATCATTACTATTTATTACTTTCTGATTCAATAATATCGAAGTAACTTTGACCACCTCATGAGAAGAGAAGACTCCCTGGAAAAGACCCTGGTGTTGGGAAAGATGGAGGGCACAAGGAGAAGGGGACGACAGAGGACGAGATGGTTGGACAGTGTTCTCGAAGCTACCAGCATGAGTTTGACCAAGCTGTGGGAGACAGTGGAAGACAGGAGTGCCTGGCGTGCTCTGGTCCACGGGGTCACGAAGAGTCGGACACAACTAAATGACTAAACAACAACAACGACTAGACTGAGGTTCCTGGCACCACAAATATATTCATTGATACTTGCATTATTCTCAGCAGTTGCACAGATGCTGCCCCATCTCATCTTCCACTTCAAGCAAGATCTCTCCTGGAAACAAGTCTCCGCTGCTTTATCCTTCCAAGAGGCAAAGCAAGTGTCCAATTATCTGCACCCATAAATTACCTTGACATGCTGTAACTGCCACACTTCCCTCAGCTTTTTAAAAATTGTTCATGAGCCCCTGGTCCCTGGAAAGGGAGCAGCAAGGAGGCCTGGTGCTTACAGGTCCTGGTGGAAACTGTTTTGTCTTTTTTTTAAATAAAAAAAATTGAGACAGATCTGCTGATCACGATGCTAGGAGACCATTGTTACGAGCTTCCCCTTTCTCTGTGGAATCATTATGTAAAGAAGCCTCGTATAAACATATCCTTAGCTGGAAGGCTGGGTTCACCAGTGGCTCGTTTGTCATATTCTTTCAGAAATGCTGGCTGTGCAGCTTTGGAACATGGTAAAGCCCTCGGCTTAAAACATGAAGGGCTTCCCACTTGCATTTTTCTCTCTCTTTCTCTTTCTTTATAAAGTTGCATTAAAACCATTGTTTCCCATTAAGTTCACAAATGTTAATCTCCATTTTCATTCAAATAAAGTGCAAGCCCGACCTCAGGGGTAAAGGAACGCTTCCTATAGCTACAAAGTTTGTCAGTGTTGTCGTATGCTCCTGGCTGCCTTAAACTATTCCAAACTCTGGCTTTGGTAAGCAGAAACAAACTGTGGTTCTGAGGAAAGAACAACACGTTCGCCTCATCGATTGTGTATTTTAAAGTTGAATTTTTTGAGACAATGCAAATGCACACGTTTGACACATGTGATCTGTAGAGAATAACCAACTGGTGTACAGTGGGATCAAAAATGGCTGGGAAAGAAGCTGTCTGAGAGCAGAAAGCTTACAGTACATGCCCCCTTGCCAGCCAATTCTCCCTTAGAAATATTTCAAATCACTGCAGTTGTGTTGCAAGGCAAACACAAGGTTTTAAATGGAAAGGCCCATATCCGTATTGATAATCTGCATAAGGAGGGGAAGAAGAAGAAGAAGAGGAGGAGGAGGAGGAGGAGGAGGAGGAAGAGGAGTTTGGATTTGATATCCCACTTTATCAATACCCAAAGGAGTCTCAAAGCAGCTAACAATCTCCTTTCCCTTCCTTCCCCACAACAAACACTCTGTGAGGTGAGTGAGGCTGATAGACTTCAGAGAAGTGTGACTAGCCCAAGGTCACCCAGCAGCTGCATGTGGAGGAGCGGGGAAGCGAACCCAGTTCACCAGATTACAAGTCCACCGCTCTGAACCACTACACCACTTCTTCATCCATGTGTTGTTCATGTTGCCTGCAGTGTTAGCAAACATATCACTCCAAAGTAGACTGATGGAGTAATACCACATAGGTTTGGACTTTGACTAGCACAGGATAGACCAGAAAATCCCTGTGTGGATTAGTAGCATAAGCAATAACTTTCTGATAGTCACCAGTGAGTGAGGACATTTCAGCTGTCTCTGCTACATTTATTTGGATGTATAAACTACCTACATGCATACACTGTTTCTCAGGTAGACTGAAGTACAACAATAGGGTTGATTACCTTCCTCCCAAGGTAAGAAGAGGGAGTGATTTAGCTAAGCCTGGCAGCACAGCTTATTCTATGGCATTAACCCCTTCATGCATTAATTACATTTAATCATGTTGGTTATATGAGGCTGACTATCCCACAATGAGGCAGGGAGTTCTCAAGTTCTGGATGTGTTAACTGGTGAATAAAGTATGCTCAAACTGTTTCTCCTATGTTTGCATTACACATTTGGCTACCATGTCATAATGACCAGCACATCCACAAAAAAAGGTGAAGTCAATTATTCATAGCTGAAGACAGGAAAGACAGGTGCAGCTTTCTAGCTTGTGGTATATTTCCACGGCAGCTTTTGCTGCTCAACAAGGTGTACGATGCTGCAGTCATTGACAGTAATTTAGAGCTCAGACTCTCTTTAGAGTCTGTGCTTTGGCAGTCAAATCAAGAGGTAGATCCCCCTTGGATTTAGACAAGTAGCAATGATTCAAAGGGGCTTACTGCGGATTTTGTGTGTTCATCCATGCGTACACCCCTTAGATAACACTTCCCCTTAAGAGACAGAGAAGGTAGAGCTGATTTATCGGTTATTGGGCAACAAAGGCACTCAGAAGTGCAAAATAATAGCAAACAAGTTTTAAAGTTCATACAACCCTTCACACTAAAAGGGATTTTTGTGTGTGTGAAATATCACAACATAGTTTTTTTACAATAAATAAATAAATAATCCCACCCAACCATAGTCTGAATCTTTAAATGGCCATACGGTTAGTTTTCAGAACACTTCTTTTTCTCCAGACCTTGCGTTATTCAGGGTCTGATCCCCCTCTTTAATCATAGCAAGGGTCCTCCGAAAACAAATAGGTTGGGCTGCTCGGAAGAAGCCCTCCATGAGCACCACCACTGAGTGGAAAGGGAAGTGGGGCTGCCCCTGCTTGCCTCCCAGCCCTTTTCCATTGGCAGCACGTTCTGTGTGACACTGGAAAAGGGAGCCTGCATATATACATCTGTACCATGTACCTGGGATGTGGGTGGCACTCTGGGTTAAACCACAGAGCCTAGGACTTGCCGATCAGAAGGTCAGCGGTTCAAATCCCCGCGACAGGGTGAGCTCCCGTTGCTCGGTCCCTGCTCCTGCCAACCTAGCAGTTTGAAAGCACATCAAAGTGCAAGTAGATAAATAGGTACCACTCCGGTGGGAAGCTAAACGGCGTTTCCATGCGCTGCTCTGCTTTGCCAGAAGCGGCTTAGTCATGCTGGCCACATGACCCGGAAGCTGTACGCCGGCTTCCTCGGCCAATAAAGCGAGATGAGCGCTGCAACCCCAGAGTCAGTCACGACTGGACCTAATGGTCAGGGGTCCCTTTACCTTTACCTTACCATGTACCTAGGCTCTCCACCCTATCACAATTCAAATTGCACAGGATTCTTCATGGTTACATCTTGGAATCAGGACCATGCAGCAAATCCACAAAGATCTAGTGGTTTTAGTGGTGATGGGGGGGGGGACGACCTGGTGTCCTCCAGCTATTGCTGTATTCCAGTTCCCAGCAATATCAAAAGCAACATGATGGCCAGAAAGAATTACAATGTGAAAAACTTTATGGAATAATTCAAAACATCAAAACTAACAAACTGAAGTCTCTGAAAGTACTTAAATGAATCACGGTGCCAGACTTTACCCGGTGGAGAGCAAGCTGTGAAGCTTTGTATAAATCAGCAAATATCCAATTCTGATGTCCAACTCTGAACTCTGCTGAACAGTGTTTCCGGATAACAACTACTGTTTCGTTGAATTCTTCACCAGCCAATTAGTTCAATACTCATAAGTAGAAAGATATGTAATTTCTTCATTAACCAATATTTTTTGAATAGATATAATATACATGGGAATGAAAAATACTCTGGAACAGTGCTCATGCGATTATGTAGTCACTGTTCCCAGCAGAGTCATTGTCCAAAAGTCACAGTCCAAAAGCATATGAATGTCCACTGGTTCTCGCTTCCTTGGCTAGAGTGTTGAATTGGCAATGTTGCTAGGTTCAAATACCTTCTCAGACATTAAGCTCAGCCCGTTACCTTGGCCAGTCTTTATCTTTTAGTTTAACCTATGTAACAAGATTGCTGTCAGCTACAGGTGTGCACTGAGCACAGGATTTGCCTTGGAGCTACCCTTGAATTTGACCAAATTAAATATTTTTTTTTAAAAAAGCTATGTTTTCCCCTCACTCACTAGCTGGGGTCAGCTATAACACTTGTTTTCCTTTTTGGGAATGTAAGAAGGTAAAAACCTTCTGGGAGATGATCTATAATGAGTTAAAGAAAATGTTGAAATATACTTTTGTTAAAAAACCAGAAGTTTTCTTGTTGGGAAAACTGGATAATGAAATTAGTAAAAAAGATGTGAAATTAGTTTTGTATGCAGTAACAGCAGCCAGAATTTTGCTGGCACAGAAATGGAAACAGGAAGAGATGCCCACGAAAGAAGAATGGAGGATGAAACTGATGGAATACGCAGAAATGGACAGATTGACGGGGAGAATTAGGAACCAACGTGACCAGAGATTCTCTGAGGACTGGAAGAAATTTACAGAGTATATCAAAAATTTCTGTGATGAGCAAATAACGTTCGTTGGCTTTCAAGAAGCACTGTGAAATTACTGTTAGAAATATTGTTTAAAAAATATGATGTGATTAAGAGTATTTGAGTGCAATATAATATTGGGAAATGTGAGACGAGGATAAAAAATAAATGGAAAATTATCAGACAAGCTGAGGGAAGTTCTGGAAAAAAGGGTTTAAGTTAAAAATGGATGTATAATTTTGTAAAAAATTTTTTTATGGAAAATCTAATAAAAATATTTATTGAGCAAGCAAAATTTGATTTCTTTATAAAATTTGATTTCTTTATAAAACCTCCCTTTTCTCCCTTCTAGGCTTTGATGCAATTGGCTGGCATAGTCACCCCCATCCGATGAAGGCTGCTGAATTGCAGTATGGTAGTTGGGTTCTGCTGCAAGGGCAGACTTTATTATTTTGGGGTGGGTAAAGAAGAAATAATAGGAGTGAATCGTGCTGGGGAAAGAGCATGTGTCCCCAAGAAAGACATTTGGGGACATGTCATCCACCGCCACCCAGCAAGGACTCTGTAAGGGTCAATGGTGCGGGTAGTGTTATGTCCCTCACCATGGATTTTCGAGATACAGCTTGTTACGGCTAAAATCTGAGTGCGGGGTTACTCTGCCACCCAGCTCGTCGGACTAGGTAAGTCCGCGGGTCCCTGCGGAAGAAAATGAGCTCAGCCGGACACAGGAGCAAACTGCAGAAGATCCAAGTTTATTGCGCAACAGGTTCAAGGTGAGATTGAACAGCAAGAAAGGGGTGACATGAACTTTTGAAACTCCCTCCATGTCCCAGAATACAGTGCAAAATACATCCCAGTTACATCATGAATACATTAAGGAAAGGTTGGGTTACACAGATTAGGCTTGGCAGAGTGATTTGACAGGATTAGGGTCTTGCTTGAGGGATTATGTTACGTTTGTCTGCCAAAAGTTACGTTTGTCTGCCAAAATGAAAGATTTCCCCACGTTCCCACTCCCTCCTCACTCAAGCTGAGGGTGTTTGCTTAGTCAACTTGCTTTTGCAGTTGTTGCTGTTCAAAAAAGAGACATCAGAGCAGCTAAAGACTTTAGGGAGCCTCTGATCCGACTCAAGATACCTCAGTTCATGGTTGCAATCTGACACAGGAAGGCAAAAACAGTACCCCAGTCACCCCTGGGTAAATTTGGGTAGTACACAGAGCCAATGCACACACCTACCGTCAACTCATACACGCTACCCAAATCTTGTAAGAGGATGGCAAAGCATAAATGCAATGAAATAACACTCTCGGGTTCGTTTTAATGCTACCTATACAGAGTGTAGGAACCCTGTACCTGCTTAACTTCCCACTATTCTGGGCTTCCCCTCCCTCTCTCTCCAGTCATTCAAGCCCAGTGATCAACATTCCTCCTCTAGAATGTTTCAAAAACATATTAAGCTAAAATCCTAATATTGCTGACAGGAATGAGCACCATTATGCCTAAATTATGATTGTATCTTGAAACAATGAAATCTTATTGTTCTCATTTCCCACTTATATACGTATGTATATATACCAGTATATATATATATGCTGGGCCTATTCACTTCCATTGAATTGAGAGCCGAAGTGCTTTGAAGCTGGCCAGTTTATTGCCCACACTGAGTGCTCTTAATGCACATCATTTGGATATATAGATCTCCTTCCTCATCCTAGACTGGCTGCTCTACTTCTCCTCCTCCTCTTGCTATTCCTGCACCAATGAATCCATATGCAAATAGCAGCTCAACATGGTCAGAAACATGTGGAGGCCATGACCCACCAAGAAATACATATACATACATACATACATGTCCACCAGCAGGGTTGCCATACATCCTCTATTTCCAAGACATGTCCTCTTCTCAGGGTAAAATTTCTGTTTGGGTGGATTTGGTATATCAAAAGTTTGTTCCCACCCCCCATTTTATGCTAGAATCGTGTGCAAATTGCAGGCATTGCCACCCCTTCTGAAGGGATGAAGACTGCCAAATCTCAGAAGAAGCGTAGCACTTTTTCCACCATGGCAGAATTAACTGTTTTGAAATGGGAAAATAGAAACCACTTTCCCCTTCCCTTTTTTGGGGTGGGGTGGGCAATCTCTTTAAAAACCAGGGATGTGAGGGAGGTGTCTTTGGGCAAGAGACCTTGCAAAGTTCAAGCAAATAGCCAGGAGCTATTGTGCTTGGTGATTTGAAAAGAAAAGAAAAGAAAAGAAAAGAAAAAAAAGGTGAAATACCATTTGTCAAGCAATCAATGAATAATGCTGTTATTCTTCAAATACATTATTTAAAGAGTAATCTTTTGGGTTATTCAACAAGCTCTCTAGCTGGTCAAATAAAAAGCATTAAATAATTTATCATTATTATAATTTATCCTGGTTCATTATTCATTGAATATTGCTCAGTGAATTACTTTATCCAATATTCGGCCACCTCTACAAGTGCGGGTTGCTGTAATAGTTGACCACATAAAATGGCAGCAGGTTTGAGGCATTGCAAGTTAGTTTGCAGGTCAGAGTGAAGGTGATGAAACTGACAGTTTCTGATATATATTTCTCTGTATTTTGTAGGCACTGTGAAGGAGTAAAAAGGTGCTGTGTTTGAATGCATTGTATTTAAAATGCTGCAGTGGGAACTTTACCTTAGGCAAAAAGGTTGCACTCTGGCAAAAGCGTCAGAGAAGTGAGATAATTAGAGTGAGATAAACTATCTGATAACTCATTTCTGGAAACAGGAGCTGCAGAGCTCTCACAGTAGGAAGCTGAAACTTGAGAAGGATGCGTGTGATTTTGTTTGGAGATGGCTAGTAGCAGCAGCAGCAGTTGCAGAGAAGTTCTGCAATGGTGAACAAACTTGGGATCTCCCTTGGGACCAGAGAGAGGGAAGTTCACTGAACTGCATAAAGGATTGAACCTCATTGCTTGCTCGTGATATGTTACTTTGTTATTTTGTAAAGTTTATCTTGTTGTAGCTAGTATTTAAGACTGTTACGCTGTAAAGTTTTGAAGCACATTCTTATGGTGGAGATAATTCATTTCTGCAGAAGATTCAGATCAGGGATTCCACTGATCGAGTACCTAACATCTTAAAATCTGCTGCATATAACAGGAAAAGCTCATTGAAAGTGATCCACTAGTGCCAGGCTATCACAGGGTGAGCTTGCAATATAAGAATCAATTTTTTATAAATATTTGTTCTCCATATCATTAATGCAGCTGAAGGATACAACTAGCAAAACCACTAAAAAGGAGAAAGTTCTTGGTACATGAGGAATTTTATACCTGGAGTCCAGATTTGGAGCTCTGCTCTGTGTTTCACAGATCAATGTGAAGGGTTTTACCCATCAACAGAGCTGCAAGAATGTTTTGTACCTTCATAAAACGGATTTTTGAACTCCACCCTGACCCACACCCCAAAAAAATTATCTACCGTATTTTTCGCTCTATAAGATGCACCAGACCGTAAGACGCACCTAGTTTTTGGAGGAGGAAAACAAGGGAAAAAAAATTTTGAATCCCAGAAGCCAGAACAGCAAGAGGGATCGCTGCACAGTGAAAGCAGCGATCCCTCTTGCTGTTCTGGCTTCTGGGATAGCTGCACAGCCTGCATTCGCTCCATAAGACGCACACACATTTCCCCTTACTTTTTAGGAGGGAAAAAGTGAGTCTTATAGAGCAAAAAATACGGTAAATCATTTCTCTCTCCCTCAACATGCTCCTTATGTTTCCTATAAGAAGGAACTCTCCAAATTTGCTTTGAGTTTGTTTTGGGCACCATTTTGATGGTGACTCAGTGGCGTAGCAAGGTCAGGTGGTACCAGTGTGGAAAATTTCTAGTCAACCCCCCCCCCCACGTTGAAATCTAATTGGACTCCCAAGAGACCAATCTACTCACAGTATAAAAAGACTGCCTGTAATCTACCCATTGTCATTGCCTGGAGATGTTGAGCTTTTTTAAGGGAAGGATTGACCAAAGTTTTGGGGGATTCCAGGGTTTGGGTCCAGAGTTCCCTCCAACCTCTGCTTGTTTGCTCTCTTGCCTCCTTCTTCGCGTCCTCTCTCTGCATGCCTCCTCCAGCAGCCTGGGAGCACAGGGTAGTCAAAACAAAGGGGGAAGGGGGAATGCCACAGCTCCCCCCTTCTGCCCTTGTGGTGACTATCCAAACATCTCCACCCCCATTGTTCTACCCAGACACTGAGGTCCAGTGCCAAGGGCCTTCTGGCAGTTCCCTCACTGTGAGAAGCCAAGCTACAGGGAACCAGGCAGAGGGCCTTCTCGGTGGTGGCACCTGCCCTGTGGAACGCCCTCCCACCAGATGTCAAAGAGAACAACTACCAGACTTTTAGAAGACATCTGAAGGCAGCCCTCTTTAGGGAAGCTTTTTAATGTTTGATGCATTATTGCATTTTGATATTTTGCTGAAAGCCACCCAGAGTGGCTGGGGAAGCCCAGCCAGATGGGTAGGGTATAAATAAATAAATAAATAAATAAATAAATAAATAATAATAACCCTTGTCCATCATGCATAATGTGCAGACATTCCTTATTACTCAATTGATCACATAACTAAGTGGTTTACTTACACTACCTAATCCACATACCTTATTTGGAACTGATGATAAAGAGGTAAGAAATGTAGAAGACGGTGCACAGAATTAAAACACTGTAGTCTTAAATCCTTATAGTCATTATGTCACCATAGTATGAATGAAGTCAGCCTTCATATCAGGTAGAACTTGCTGTGAACTTGGTCTCAGGAACAGCTAGGAAGAAAAACTTAAAGGACAGAATTAGCTGTAAGGACCCTAAGAAAAATATTTAACCAAAGCAAAAGTGCAAAGTTCACCTTTTAGGATTTGTTGCAGTTTTCTTCCTTCCTCCCCACTCACTGAGGTGAAACACATTTACCAGCAAAGGCTATTGTGTGGGCATTTCCATATTAAAGTAAACTGTGTGTTTTCCCCGTGAAATATTTTGTTCCTGCTGTCATCCATCTTGGATTTCTTTGTTATTCAGGGTAACCTTCAATCAGTGTATTCTTTGGAATAAGCTGGAAGTGTTTGTTCTATATTTTATACTGGGCTTGGGCTCCTGTCTCTTTCTGACAAATGACTTGTTAACATATTGTTTCTGAAGTGCAATTTGCATTTCTGTGAACCAGGGATTAGGCATTGTGTATAGATTAGGAATAATTTATATCTAATTAATAATGGACAGCCTTTTCCTTCCCTCCCGACGGAGATTTTCTTTTGCATAATATGAGAAGAGCCAACTATTCCCGGATGATGACAAGAGAGAGCAAATAACACGGAAACATTTTAAATTGGTGCCAATTGGTGCTTTAACTAATTCAGTGCTGAGTTATCTCTCTGTTATGGCCAGCCAAGTGCATTTAAAAAAAGATTTTGTCAGTTACACTGTTATATGATCCAGACAACAATGCTGTCTTATAAAAGGGCTACTTCTGGATCCAGAAGCAAATCTGGCTGATTCAGAGATATTCAGGCACTGCCCAAAGTGAATCATCATCATTTTATTTGTATTCCGCCTTACCATAGCTGGAACTATGCTCAAGGCGGCTTACAACATGACAAGATTTACATAATAATTACAAACATAACAGAAGTTATAAACAATAAATAAAACACATTAAAAAGTACACAACCAAATGGGAACAATTTCCACGTAAATCACAAGATCTAAAACTAAAGATACAACAATAATATCAGTAACAGCAACAGCTCTCTCAACCGCCCAGTAACCAATACTCCAGCCCAAGAATCTGTTCAACAGCTTCATCTTTTGTAGCTGGAGTCAGTCAATACTGCACTTTCCCAGGCCAGCAAGGGAAAGGGCCAGTAAGGCAGGGTGCAGGTCTTCCAGGGCTCACAGGCAAGATGGTCTCATTTAAAACAAACACAGATACAAATTAAAAACAATTTAAAAGCAGCTGCAGTCCTTGTGAAGCCTGTCAAGCCCTGCCCCAAGCCAGGTGGAAAGAGGCAAGGTCAAGGGTCCTTCAGGCCCTGAGCAGGCAGTCCTCCTCTAAAGTGGCACAAAACTAATCTGGGTCCTTCCAGAGCAGGGGTAGGCAACCTAAGGCCCGGGGTCCAGATCCGGCCCAATCGCCTTCTAAATCCAGCCTGCGGACGATCTAGGAATCAACGTGTTTTTACATGAGCAGAATGTGTCCTTTTATTTAAAATGCATCTCTGGGTTATTTGTGGGGCCTGCCTGGTGTTTTTACATGAGTAGAATGTGTCCTTTTATTTAAAATAAATCTCTGGGTTATTTGTGGGGCATAGGAATTTATTCATGCCCCCCCCCCCCAAATATAGTCTGGCCTACCACATGGTCTGAGGGATGGTGGACTGGCCCATGGCTGAAAAAGGTTGCAGACCCCTGTTCCAGAGCTTTGTTTCAGATTTGGAGTTAAATAAGGACACGGAGTCTCAGCTTCAGGATCTGTCCTTCCAGTGAGCACTCAGGGCTGATTTCCTTAAGAATGGAGGGGTTTGCAGTCCATGGGACTCTCAAGAGTCTCCTCCAGCACCATAATTCAAAAGCATCAGTTCTTTGGCGATCAGCCTTCTTTATGGTCCAGCTCTCACTTCCATACATCATTGCCGGGAAAACCATAGCTTTAACTATACGGACCTTTGTCGGCAAGGTGATGTCACTGCTTTTTAAGATGCTGTCTAGGTTTGTCATTGCTTTTCTCCCAAGAAGCAGGCGTCTTTTAATTTCATGGCTGCTGTCACCATCTGCAGTGATCATGGAATCCAAGAAAGTAAAATCTCTCACTGCCTCCATTTCTTCCCCTTCTATTTGTTGGGAAAGATGGAGGGCACAAGAAGAAGGGGACGACAGAGGATGAGATAGTTCGATAGTGTTCTCAAAGCTACCAGCATGAGTCTGACCAAACTGCGGGAGGCAGTGGAAGACAGAAGTTCCTGGTGTGCTCTGGTCCATGGGGTCATGAAGAGTTGGAAACGACTAAACGACTAAACAACAACAAGGACACAGAGAGTAAAATCTGATACCACCAAGTCTTCCTTATTCAGTGGTACCTCGGGATGCAAACGGGATCCGTTCCGGAGCCCCGTTCGCATCCTGAAGTGAACGCAACCTGTGTCTGCGCATGCGCGGGTCGCATTTCACAACTTCTGCGCCTGCACGTGACGTCATTTTGACCGTATGCGCATGCGTATGCGTGCGCAGCGAAACCCAGAAGTAACGTGTTCTGTTACTTCCGGGTCACCGCAGAGCGCAACCCGGAAATACTTAACTTGAAGCACATTTATCCCAAGGTATAACTGTATGGGAGGCAGGCATGCAATGAGGAGCCCTGTACCCATACAAACAGCACAACCGTCTCTACTAACAGTGCCTTTGCATGTACAGCTCTACGCATGAAGGCTTTTAGGTGACCTGGAATCCTGATTGTTTGGAAACCTTCATGCACACAGTTGTACACATGAGGACTCTGGCACTCCTGACTGTCATAATGCTTCTATGGGTTTCTGCCAGGGGGCTACTGAACACATCTCCTCTCTCATGTTGAGTACTCCAGGAACGACAGCACCCGGAGGTGGCTTTGATCACCCAAGTCATAAAATTGTACACAAAGCCACAAGAGGAGTCAATCCCTTTTTTAAAATTCTCTGGACTTGGAAGTTCACTGTATTAGAAATTGTGCACAAGCATTACATACAGAATACTTCCATATAGTTTCTCAATGGAGAATCATCCATCTACTCCACCGAGAATGAAGCATTTCTGTGACTTTGATGCACTTTGAACACAAGACAAAAATGCCTAAACATTTTCCATTCATAGTTCCCTAGCCCCTAAACCTCTACAATGCCCTTACCAAATACCCTTACCAAGAGGCACCTCTACAAAGTACGATATTTTCATATAAATTATCCACAAAACAATAGAGGTGATAAAGCAATCCTTGTTAACCCTTGCTCCAAACTGTAAAAACTGCCCTTGCAGGCAAAAAACCTTCTAAAATTTGGTTCCTTCCTTCTGACGGAGGTATCGTGCCTGCAAATTTCATGTACTTCTGCCAAAAATAGATAAGTTCTAGACGGCTCATTAAAAAAACCCAGTCTGTAAATATAACCAGAACAGCTTCTCTCCCCCACCTATTGGTATGGTATTTAGTAGGCATTATACACTAAGAATGTGCTACCATGTCTGCAAATTTCATCCAATCCGTTCCAAAAGAAAATGTGTGGTTGTACTTTGGTTTTCTGAAGTGATGTTCAGGTTTGGACTTGAGGTGAAGCAGGTGGCCCCTGAAGCAGTAGAAGTAAATTGTTTCCCATTCCATATTGTCGGATTGGTGCCTGAACTGAATCTTATATTTGGTGCACACATGTAACTAAATATCAAACCAATTTATCAGTATCTGTCTTTTGACTGATTATTTGACTACCTTGCTATATTTAAATACACTTTTGCTTTAATGAACAGGGCCAGGGCTGGCATGCAGTTGAACGAAACAGCCTGCAGATAGCAAAATACCTTGGGCCAATATCAGTAAAGACACATTTTGTAATATTCTGTCTTATTTCTTCTCTTGTAATGACTACATTCAGAAATGCTGGGCTCAACACATGCCCATGAATACTACACTCATAGATTGTTGTTTTAAATGTTTTTTTTCCTTCTTCAAAAAAAAAAAACCAAAATAATGGGCATCTGTGCCATATACACAATGAAAGCTAAAACAAAAAGAGCACAATTGCCCAAATCAGGCATGAAAGAGAAACTCACATAAGCAGCCATTTTTGTATAATACTGACTACTTTATAGCCTTAGACAATTTGCTTGCTTGTCACCCTGCAGTTGTAAAATATCTTATTTTTCTATGTTTGGGAATGATTTCATTCTTGCAAAAATTACACGCTATTGTTTTCAAAATCTCCCAACTTTTTGGCCCCAATCCACAATGTCTATATCAGCAACACCGCAAGTCTGTAATGATAGAAAAAAGAATAATTTATTTTATGGCAACTGTTGATTTCCATCCTCCTCCCTTTACGCTTATAAAGTTGGCAATAAAGAGAACCTGCTACGAGAAGATGATGGTTCCAATAAAATAAGAAAGGGGGCTAGGATGAAATGTTGAACCTAGGTCACTTTTTTCTTATTATTGCTGCCTGTATGTTTAAAATTTAAAGAGTTTGGGGCAAATCCCTGTGGCCTGATAAAGATTCCAGTTCTCATTAAGGTAAAGTCTAATATCTAGTGCTGTGCGAGTGGTTTTGTGAGCATCATGAGTGTGATTCAAAGTTCAGTGAAGCCAATGAATGAATCCCATTTAATGTTCATCACACTGGGCCTTGCATCAACACTGCCCATGGCTGTGCTTTTGTTGGGGGCTCAGTCGCAGTGCCTCCCACCCCTGGGTCAGTGTTTATATGTAATATATTAAAGGGACGTGGGTGGTGCTGTGGTCTAAATCTCTGAGCCTCTTGGGCTTGCTGATCAGAAGGTTGGTGGTTCGAATCCCTGCGACGGTGCGAGCTCCCATTGTCCTGTCCCAGCTCCTGCCAACCTAGCAGTTTGAAAGCACGCCAGTGTAAGTAGATAAATAGGTACGACTGTGGCGGGAAGGTAATGGCATTTCTGTGCACTCTGGTTTCTGTCACGTTGTTCCGTTGTGCCTGAAGTGGTTTAGTCATGCTGGCCACATGACTTGGAAAGCTGTCTGTGGACAAACGCTGGCTCCCTCGGCCGGAAAGTGAGATGAGCACCGCAACCCCAGAGTCGCCTTTGACTGGACTTAACCATCCAGGGGCCCTTTACCTTTACCTTTTTATATGATTAATAGCTCAGGCAGACAATGATCTGGATTAAACATGGCAACAACTTTCTTGATTATAGATGCAGGTGGGATTTTGGCCCAGCCATTGGGGGGGGGTATATTCATTACAACCTCCTGCTAGAGGACTGGAACCACTGCAACATTGTGCCAGGATTATGGCCTCCCTAAGTAGGCAATCCTAAACTGTGGCTCATTTGGCGCACGCTTGGCTTCAGGACAGGGACATCCACTGAGACCCCATTAACAGGGTACCCTGAAAATGCCTCTGGATCAGTACTGGGTGATCTAGATCACTCGATTTGCCTACAGGGAAATTCCTTCCTGGCTCTGAATATGGCAGCCATTTGCAACCATAGCAAGGTCAGGAGATACACAGGAAGCGAAATAATGGTTAAACTGTGAATGAAAGGAATGGAACATTGCTAAAGCAGCAATGTGAAAAGCAGAAAACATTTTGAAACACAATGAAATGGACCTGGAAAATGAGAAAGGTTAACGACAAAGGGGGGGGGGGTTGCTTCTCTGCCAACTGTACAGAGTTAGGACAGTGCTCCCAGCTTTTATGCCTCACTGGGGGTGGGGGGACACTTGCAGCCCATGCCCCCTCCACCCAGTGGGGCACCCCCCCCCCCCAAGAGGAACATGTATCTGAGTTTGCAAGAACTCTCTCTCTCTCTCTCTCTCTCTCTCTCTCTCTCTCTCTCTCTCTCTGTGTGTGTGTGTTTTCATATGTCCATACAAGAGTCCTCAGAGGGAAAGTTTTCATTTCCCCCCTTCCTTCCTTCCTTCCTTCCTTCCTTCCTTCCTTCCTTCCT